>NW_023609781.1:0-17233 GCF_013339725.1 Rhipicephalus microplus
GGTCGGAGGTTCGAGCCCACCCGTTGGTGGTATGGCGCTTTTTTGTTTGGACTGATAGCTTTGAAGATATGTTCCGATAGTGCTGAGAGTGGAGCAGGACTGTCTATGTGGCGCAATTGGCTAGCGCGATCGGCTGTTAACCGAAAGGTTGGAGTTTCGAGCCCACCCGGCGGTGGTGCGGCGCTTTTTTTCTTTGGGCTGATAGCTTTGAAGATATGTTCTGATGGTGGTGAGAGTAGAGCAGGACTGTCTCCGTGGCGCAATTGGCTAGCGCGGTCGGCTGTTAACCGAAAGATTGGAGTTTCGAGCCCTCTCGGGATAGGTGTGTTGCTTTTTTCTTTGCGCTGATAACTTTGAAGATATGTTCTGATGGATGGTGAGAGTGGAGCATGACTGTCCTCCATGGCGCAATTGGCTAGCGCGATCGGCTGTTAACCAAGAGGTTGGCAGTTTCGAGCGCACCCGGCGGTGGTGCTGGGGCACTTTTTTTCTTGGGCTGATAGCTTTGAAGATAAGTTTCTGATGGGGTGAGAGTAGAGTCAGACCGTCTCCGTGGCGCAATTGGCGAGGCGTCGAATCGTCGGATTAACCGAAAGGTCGGAGGTTCGTAGCCCACCCGGTGGGTGGGATGAGGCGCGTTTTTGTTTATGAGGGCTGATAGCTTTGAAGTTATGGTTCTGATGGTGGTGAGAGTGGAGCAGGACTGTCTCCGTGGCGCAAGTGGCTAGCGCGATGCGGCTTAATCCAGAAAGGGCCGTGGAGTTTCGAGCGCCACCCGAGTCTGGTGGTGGCGGCACTTTTTTTCTTTGGTCTGATAGCTTAGAAGATAATGTTCTGATGGGTGGTGAGAGTAGAGCAGGGACTTGTCTCCGTGGCGGCAATCTGGCTCAGACGCGATTCGGCTGTTACCAAAGGTTGGAGTTTCGGAGGCCCTTCTCGGGAGAGGTGTGGGCTTTTTTTGTAGCTGAATAGCTTTGAAGATATTGTTCTGATGGTGGGGAGAAGTGGAGCAGTAACTGTTCTTCGGTGGCGCAATGGGCGTAGGCGCGAGCTGCTGTTAACCCGAAAGGTTGGAGGTTTCGAGCCCACCTGGTGGTGGTGGTGCAGCGCTTTTTTTTTGCGCTGATAGCTTTGAAGATATTTCTGATGATGGTGAGAGTGGAGCAAAGTGACTGGCCATCCGTAGCGCATGGGCTAGCGCGAATCGGCTGTTAATCGAAAGGTTGGAGTTTCGAGCCCAACCGGTGGTGGGGCGGCGCTTTTTTTCTTTGGGGTGATAGCTCTGAAGAAAATGTTCTGACGGTGGTGAGAGTGGAGCACGACTGTCCTCCGTGGGGCAATTGGCTAGCGCGATCGTGCTGGTAACAGAAAGGTTGGATGTTCGAGCCCACCCGGTGGTGGTGTGGCGCTTTTTTTTCTTCGGGCTGATAGCTTTGAAGATATGTTCTTATGGTGGTGAGAGTGGAGCAGACTGTCTCCGTGGCGCAATTGGCTAGCGCGATTACGGCTATTAACCAAAAGGGTCGGAGGTTCGAGCCCACCCGTGGTGGTGCGGTGCTTTTTTTCTTTGGGCTGATAGCTTTGAAGATATGTTCTAGATGGTGGTGAGAGTGGAGCAGGAGTGTCCTCCATGGCGCAATTGGCTAGCGCGATCGGCTCTTAACCAAAAGGGTCGAGGGTTCGAGCCCACCCGTTTGTGGTATGGCGCTTTTTTGCTTGGACTGATAGCTTTGAAGATATGTTCCGATAGTGCTGAGAGTGGAGCAGGACTGTCTATGTGGCGCAATTGGCTAGCGCGATCGGCTGTTAACCGAAAGGTTGGAGTTTCGAGCCCACCCGCGGTGGTGCGCGCTTTTTTTTTCTTTGGGCTGATAGCTTTGAGATATTTCTGATGGTGGTGAGGAGTAGAGCAGGACTGTCTCCGTGGCGCAATTGGCTAGCGCGGTCGGCTGTTAACCGAAAGATTGGAGTTTCGAGCCCTCTCGGGAGAGGTGTGTTGCTTTTTTCTTTGCGCTGATAACTTTGAAGATATGTTCTGATGATGGTGAGAGTGGAGCATGACTGCCTCCATGGCGCAATTGGCTAGCGTGATCGGCTGTTAACCGAGAGGTTGCAGTTTCGAGCGCACCCGGCGGTGGTGCGGCACTTTTTTTTCTTTGGGCTGATAGCTTTGAAGATAGTTTATGGGGTGAGAGTAGAGCAGGACTGTCTCCGTGGCGCAATTGGCTAGCGCGATCGGCTGGTAACCGAAAGGTTGGAGTTTCGAGCCCTCTCGGGAGAGGTGTGTTGCTTTTTTTGTGCTGATAGCTTTGAAGATATGTTCTGATGGTGGTGAGAGTGGAGCAGGACTGTCTTCGTGGCGCAATGGGCTAGCGCGATCGGCTGTTAACCGAAAGGTTGGAGGTTCGAGCCCACCTGGTGGTGGTGGTGCAGCGCTTTTTTTTGCGCTGATAGCTTTGAAGATATGTTCTGATGATGGTGAGAGTGGAGCAAGACTGCCTCCGTAGCGCAATGGGCTAGCGCGATCGGCTGTTAATCGAAAGGTTGGAGTTTCGAGCCCAACCGGTGGTGGTGCGGCGCTTTTTTTTCTTTGGGGTGATAGCTCTGAAGAAATGTTCTGACGGTGGTGAGAGTGGAGCACGACTGTCTCCGTGGGGCAATTGGCTAGCGCGATCGGCTGGTAACAGAAAGGTTGGATGTTCGAGCCCACCCGGTGGTGGTGTGGCGCTTTTTTTTCTTCGGGCTGATAGCTTTGAAGATATGTTCTGATGGTGGTGAGAGTGGAGCAGGACTGTCTCCATGGCGCAATTGGCTAGCGCGATCGGCTCTTAACCAAAAGGTCGGAGGTTCGAGCCCACCCGTTGGTGGTATGGCGCTTTTTTGTTTGGACTGATAGCTTTGAAGATATGTTCTGATAGTGCTGAGAGTGGAGCAGGACTGTCTATGTGGCGCAATTTGCTAGCGCGATCGGCTGTTAACCGAAAAGTTGGAGGTTCGAGCCCAACTCGTGGTGGTGCGGCGCTTTTTTTTCTTTGGGCTGATATCTTTGAAGATATGTTCTGATGGTGGTGAGAGTAGAGCGGGACTGTCTCCATGGCGCAATTGGCTAGCGCGATCGGCTGTTAACCGAAAGGTCGGAGGTTCGAGCCCTACCGGTGTTGGTATGGCGCTTTTTTTGTTTGGGCTGATAGCTTTGAAGATATGTTCTGATGGTGGTGAGAGTGGAGCAGGACTGTCTCGTGGCGCAATTGGCTAGCGCGATCGGCTGTTAACCGAGAGGTTGGAGTTTCGAGCCCACCCGGAGGTGGTGCGGCGCTTTTTTTTTCTTTGGGCTGATAGCTTTGAAGATATGTTCTGATGGTGGTGAGAGTAGAGCAGGACTGTCTCCGTGGCGCAATTGGCTAGCGCGATCGGCTGTTAACCGAAAGGTTGGAGTTTCGAGCCCTCTCGGGAGAGGTTTGTTGCTTTTTTCTTGTGCTGATAGCTTTGAAGATATGTTCTGATGGTGGTGAGAGTGGAGCAGGACTGTCTTCGTGGCGCAATGGGCTAGCGCGATCGGCTGTTAACCGAAAGGTTGGAGGTTCGAGCCCACCTGGTGGTAGTGCAGCGCTTTTTTCTTGCGCTGATAGCTTGAAGATATGTCTGATGATGGTGAGAGTGTGAGCAAGACTGCCTCCGTAGCGCAACGGGCTAGCGCGATGGCTGTTAACCGAAAGGTTGGAGTTTCGAGCCCTCCCGGGAGTGGTGTGTTGCTTTTTTTTTGCGTTAATAGCTTTGAAGTTATGTTCTGATGGTGGTGAGAGTGGAGCGGGACTGTCTTCGTGGCGCAATTGGCTAGCACGACCGGCTTTTAACCGAAAGTTTGGAGAATCGAGCCCAACCGGTGAAGGTACGGCGCTTTTTTTTTTGAGGTGATAGCTCTGAAGAAATGTTGACGGTGGTGAGAGTGGAGCACGACTGTCTCCGTGGGCATTGGCTAGCGCGATCGGCTGTTAACCGAAAGATTGGATGTTCGAGCCCACCCGGTGGTGTGCGGGGCTTTTTTTCTTTGGGCTGATAGCTTTGAAGATATGTTCTGATGGTGGTGAGAGTGGAGCATGGTTCATATCTTTCTCATGGCGCAATTGACTAGCGTGATCGGCTGTTAACCGAAAGGTTGGAGTTTCGAGCCCACCTGGTGGTGGTGCAGCGCTTTTTTGTCTTTGGGCTGTTAGCTTTGAAGATATGTTCTGATGGTGGTGAGAGTGGAGCAAGACTGTCTCCGTGGCGCAATTGGCTAGCGCGATCGGCTGTTAACCGAAAGGTTGGAGTTTCGAGCCCACCCGGGAGTGGTGCGGCGCTTTTTTTTTCTTTGGGCTGATAGCTTTGAAGATATTGCCACGAGGAATTGTTAAGGCGCAGTACAACGCAGACGTTGTTAAAAGAGGAACGCTGACGGCATCGCTACGACTCATGAAGCCCGCCGGAAGGCACGAGCCGGCCCAGCCTGTGCACGAGCTGCTACCGAGCAGCGGAAAGAAAAGAGAAGAAGAGGACGACGAGCGTTCGCTGCTTTCTCCCAGCTACTGTGTAGTTCTTTTGGCTTTGGGCACAAGTTCGCCCTTATTAAACCTTGTAAATAGGACGTCCCGGTTGTGAGGTTGTTATATCCGTTACATTTTCTGGTGGAGGTGCTGGGTACATGATTCCGAGCCCCACGCAAGAGCGAAGTCCAAGCACTGACCAGCCGCAACCAGTGGAGCTTACACCGGTGCACCAACGAGTCAGCCGCCGTATCCGAGGAGAGTTGCCAGAATTTGGGCCACTCCCTTCTGTATCAAGGGCATCGGTGACGGAGACAAGCGCCGCCACCACCATGACGAGCCAAGTTACGCCGGCACAACTCATCGTAAGCCAACCGGTCATCCCAAAGGTGTTTCATGGTGACCCATACGAGGACGCCGAAGACTGGTTAGAGCATTTCGAGAGAGTGGGAAATCTAAATCAGTGGAACGAGGAAGGCAAGCTGCGTAACGTCTACATTGCGTTGGAAGACTCTGCACGAGTGTGGTACGAAAACCACGAGGCATCTCTGACGTCGTGGCAAGAGTTTCGGCGGCAGCTACTGAGTACGTTCGCCAACAGTGATCGCCGGGAAAAGGCGGAAGCAGCTCTCCGCACACGGATTCAACGAACGAACGAAACTGTCGCGATGTACATCGAAGACATGTCCCGCCTTTTCAAGCGAGCTGATCCTGGCATGACGGAAGACAAGAAAGTGCGCCACCTCATGCACGGGGTAAAGCAAGAATTGTTCGCGGGACTCATCCGCAATCCGCCCCGTACTGTTGCTGAGTTTCGGTCGGAAGCAACAACCATCGAAACGACGCTTCAGCAGAGAGCCCGACAGTACAACCGCGACGTAGCCGGTGCATCCGCAGGAGTCTACTCAGCAGGCGTCGTGGATAATCTTGACACATTGCGCGAGCTCGTCCGGTCTGTTGTCAGGGAAGAATTAAGGAAACTGCAGTCACCTGATGTCACCCCCGAGCTGTCTCTTGCTGAAGTTGTCCGAGACGAAATTCGACAGGCCATGCGGGAGCCGCGGAGTGATGTGCCGGCGACACGACGGGCGGTAACGTACTCCGAGGTGCTCAGGCGACCTACTCTGCACTGTTCGCCGATCGAGACACCAAGTACTTATGTGCAGACAATGCGCAGCCCGCCTGAAATCGTAGAGGCAACACGCACTCCACCTCGTGCGAGAGAGATGATGCCACGGAAGAGCGATGTGTGGCGAGATGCCACACGTAGGCCCTTGTGTTTCCACTGTGGAGAGGCTGGCCACCTGTACCGATTCTGCCGATATCGTCAAGCTGGTCTTAGGGGATTCGCCATCAATGCACCGTGTCCGCGAAACGGCGAAAGACCTTCCGAGATTGAAGAATACCTATGCTCACGTCGGGAATTTGACCCGCCTCGTCGTCATCAACCACGCTCACCATCCCCTATGCGCTACCGCTCGTCTAGCCCACGTCCCTTCCCAAGCACGTCTAGGCAGCGTTCGCCTAGCCCAAATCCGGGAAACTGAAGAGGGCGACCTGTGGAGGCGAGGCCGCTGGCGACTTGGGATATGAAGATCCTCCACTGCGGTACGAGCCTGATAACGACGACTGTTTCCAGGTAAAGGAGTGCAGTACAGAGAAAATTACTTCAGACTTGCCGTTGGTGATTGACGGACTAGAGCTCAATGCTTTGATCGATACTGGTGCGGATTATTCTGTGATAAGTTACGAATTAGCGAAGCGACTCAAGAAAGTTCTGACCGAATGGGGTGGACCTCAAGTACGTACTGCAGGTGGTCACCTCATAACCCCTTCCGGCCGATGTACCGCAAGGGTCATGATACGGGGCTTCACTTACGTCGGTGACTTTGTCGTCCTGCCTGTGTGCTCGAGGGAAGTGATACTGGGAATGGATTTCCTACAAGCTAATGGTGCGATTATCAATTTACAGAGGTCGAGCGTGTCCTTTTCGACGGAGCAAGCTTTAAAGGTAGCACGATCAGATGAACGATGTACCACTCCACTGCGCGTCGTCGACGATGATGTGACTGTACCGCCACGGAGCAGTATAATGGTTCTCGTGCATAATGATGCATTCAGCGACTACGAGGGTGTGGCGGAGAGCAACGTGGATGTTTTCTTGAAAAGAGGCGTTTGTGTGGCACGAGGGATTATCCAGCTGCGAAACGGGTGCACAGACATCCTCTTGACGAATTTCGGTAACGAATTCCAGCACATCGCAAAAGGGACGGCAATAGCGTTTCTTCATGAGTTCTGTGAAGTGACAGAAATATGCAGTCTTGAAACGACGTCACCGAATGTGAAACTTCCATCTGATGCCTGCGACACAATATACGTAAATCCTAATCTTTCAGAGATTCAACGTCAACAGCTATACGACCTCGTGCGGGAATTTGGCAGCTGTTTCTCCAACAGTTCAAAGGTACGGCGCACGAGCATTACAAAACACAGGATCATAACGGACGAGACAACCAGGCCGGTATGCCAGCACCCGTATCGTGTTTCCCCTAAGGAAAGGGAAGTCATCAAGAAGCAGGTACGAGAAATGCTTGAAGATGATGTTATCCAGCCTTCTAACAGCCCGTGGTCATCTCCCGTGGTGCTTGTCAAGAAGAAGGATAACACGCTACGGTTTTGTGTCGACTACAGGAAACTGAATGCTGTGACTAAACGGGATGTATATCCCCTTCCACGCATCGACGACACGTTAGATCGACTTCGGTGTGCCAAGTTCTTCTCATCACTAGATCTGAAAAGTGGATACTGGCAGATCGAGGTTGATGAACGTGATCGCGAAAAGACTGCTTTTGTTACCCCGGACGGACTTTACGAATTTAAGGCTCTCCCGTTTGGTCTCTGTTGTGCGCCGGCAACGTTCCAACGCATGATGGACACTGTGCTTTCCGGATTGAAGTGGCAGTGTTGCCTAGTGTACCTAGACGACGTGGTCATCTTCGCGGCTACATTTGAGGAGCACATCAAGCGCCTTCGGTCAGTGTTAGAGGCAATCCGTTCGGCAGATTTGACAATCAAGCCAGAGAAGTGCCGATTAGCTTTCGAAGAGCTTCGTTTTCTTGGGCATGTCGTCAGCGCCCAAGGTGTTCGCCCTGATCCTGATAAGACGGCCGCCGTCGCAAGGTTTCCGGTGCCAACAGACAAAAAGTCAGTACGGAGATTTCTAGGTCTATGTGCGTACTATAGACGATTTGTGAGAAATTTTTCAAAGATCGCAGAACCCTTAACGAGACTTACGAGAGAAGATGTGCCTTTCCAGTGGCAAAACGAGCAACAAAGCGCCTTCAACGAATTGAGAAAGAGGTTAGAAAACCCCCCGATTCTTTCTCACTTTGATGAGACAGCCGACACGGAAATACACACAGATGCCAGTAACATCGGCCTTGGATGCGTTCTAATACAGTGGCAGAAAGGTGAAGAAAAAGTGATAGCTTATGCCAGTCGGACTCTAACAAAAGCAGAGACAAACTATTCGGCCACGGAAAAAGAATGCCTTGCCGTCGTCTGGGCCATCAGTAAATTTCGGCCGTACCTATATGGTAGACCATTCAAGGCAGTCAGCGATCACCATGCGCTTTGCTGGCTGGCGAACATAAAGGAACCATCTGGACGACTAGCAAGGTGGAGCCTCAGACTGCAAGAATACGATATAACCGTCGGTATACCGATCTGGCAAAAAACATACCGATGCCGACTGTTTGTCACGGGCTCCTACAGACACACCACTATCAGAAGAAGACGACTTTCCGTTCGTAGGAATTGTCGAGACCACTCAAATAGCCGAACTCCAACGTACAGACAAAGAATTACTCCCGCTTATCGAACACCTGCAAGGAATTGACGTACAAGTACCCCGTATATTTTCTCGAAGCCTCGCATTGTTCTGCCTCCGAGGAAACGTTCTCTACAAGAGAAACTTCAAGCCCAACCGCGAAAAGTTCCTGCTTGTCGTTCCAGCAACTATGCGACAAGAAATACTTCGAGCGTGTCACGATGAGCCCACATCTGGACATTTGGGTGTGACGCGAACGCTTGCAAGGATCAGTCTCCATTATTATTGGCCCAAGCTACTAGCTTCAGTGCAACACTACGTCAAAACATGCCGCGAGTGCCAAAGACGAAAAACACCACGTTCTAAACCAGCGGGCCTTCTACAACCTATAGATCCACCGAAAGCGCCTTTCCGCCAAGTTGGAATGGACCTCCTTGGACCCTTCCCGACATCTTTACTCGGCAAGAAATGGATCGTTGTGGCCACTGATTATTTAACTAGATACGCCGAAACAGACTCTTTGGAACGAGGAACGGCAGCAGAAGTGGCCCAATTCTTCGTACACAAAATAGTCCTGCGACATGGCGCTCCAACGGTTGTAATCACCGATCGCGGAACGGCTTTCACGGCGCAACTTTTGAAGTGCCTGCTCAACATGACTCACACTGTTCATAGGAAAACCACTGCATATCATCCTCAATGCAATGGCCTGACCGAACGCCTTAACAGAACTTTAGCGGACATGATATCCATGTATGTGGATGTCGAGCACAAAAAGTGGGACGAAATTTTACCATACGTCACTTTCGCCTACAATACGGCTGTGCAAGAGACCACCAAAATCACCCCATTTGAACTAGTTTACGGTCGTGCTGTTACCACAACACTGGATGCTATGTTACCAATAGACCAAGATGACTACCCCCCCGATCTTGACGACTTTCTACAAAGAGCGGAAGAAGCCCGCCAGTTAGCAAGATACCGAATACGCCACCAACACCGCATCGATGCCGACCGCTACAACCGAGGAAGACTTGACACGCGATATGACGTTGGCGACAAAGTGTGGATATGGACTCCAGTACGACGACGAGGCCTCTCCGAAAAACTCATTTCCCGGTATTTTGGCCCCTACGAGATCGTACAGCGACACAATGACCTCGTCTACGAAGTCAAGCCTGCAGGCCACCTGCATTCGAGGCGACGCAATCCCACGGAGCGTGTACACATTGTACGGATGAAACCGTACTACGACCGATTCCAAACCTAGCCACCCCAATACCTTGACGTACTGCAACCTCATTTTTACAAACTTGCACACCAAAAAAAAAAAAAAAAAACAGCCTCATCGCAAGCATCGGGGCGATGCCGCTTGAGAGGGGGGATAATGCCACGAGGAATTGTTAAGGCGCAGTACAACGCAGACGTTGTTAAAAGAGGAACGCTGACGGCATCGCTACGACTCATGAAGCCCGCCGGAAGGCACGAGCCGGCCCAGCCTGTGCACGAGCTGCTACCGAGCAGCGGAAAAGAAGAGAAGAAGAGGACGACGAGCGTTCGCTGCTTTCTCCCAGCTACTGTGTAGTTCTTTTGGCTTTGGGCACAAGTTCGCCCTTATTAAACCTTGTAAATAGGACGTCCCGGTTGTGAGGTTGTTATATCCGTTACAATATGTTCTGATGGTGGTGTAGAGTGGAGCAGGACTGTCTCCGTGGCGCAATTGGCTAGCGCGATCGGCTGTTAACCGAAAGGTTGGAGTTTCGAGCCCTGCCGGGAGTGGTGTGTTGCTTTTTTCTTTGCGCTGATAGCTTTGAAGATATGTTTGATGGTGGTGAGAGTGGAGCAAGACTGTCTTTGTGCGCATTGGCTAGCGCGATCAGCTGTTAACCGAAGGTTGGAGGTTCGAGCCCACCTGGTGTGGTGGTGCAGCGCTTTTTTTTTGCGCTGATAGCTTGAAGATATGTTCTGATGGTGGTGAGAGTGGAGCAGGACTGTCTCCGTGGCGCAATTGGCTAGCGCGATCGCTGTTAACCGAAAGGTTGGAGGTTCGAGCCCACCCGGTGGTGGTATGGCGCTTTTTTCTTTGGGCTGATAGCTTGAAGATATGTTCTGATGGTGGTGAGAGTGGAGCAGGACTGTCTCCGTGGCGCAATTGTCTAGCGCGATCGGCTGTTAAACGAAAGTTTGGAGTTTCGAGCCCACCCGGCGGTGGTGTGGCGCTTTTTTTTTCTTTGGGCTGATGAGCTTTGAAGATATGTTTGATGGTGGTGAGAGTAGAGCAGGACTGTCTCCGTGCGCATTGGCTAGCGCGATCGGCTGTTACCGAAAGGTTGGAGGTTCGAGCCCCCCGGTGGTGGTGCGGCGCTTTTTTTTCTTTGGGCTGATAGCTTTGAAGATATGTTCTGATGGTGGTGAGAGTGAAGCAGGACGGTCTCCGTGGCGCAATTGGCTAGCGCGATCGGCTGTTAACCGAAAGGTGGAGGTTCGAGCCCACCCGGTGGTGGTGCGTGCTTTTTTCTTTGGGCTGATAGCTTTGAAGATATGTTCTGATGGTGGTGAGAGTGGAGCAGACTGTCTCGTGGCGCAATTGGCTAGCGTGATCGGCGTTAACCGAAAGGTTGGAGGTTCGAGCCCACCCGGTGGTGGTGCGGCGCTTTTTTTTCTTTGGGCTGATAGCTTTGAAGATATGTTCTGATAGGTGGTGAGAGTGAGCAGGACTGTCTCCGTGCGCAATTGGCTAGCGCGATCGGCTGTTAACCGAAAGGTTGGAGTTTCGAGCCCATCCGGTGGTGGTGTGCTGCTTTTTTTCTTTGGGCTGATAGCTTTGAAGATATGTTCTTATGGTGGTGAGAGTGGAGCAGGACTGTCTCCGTGGCGCAATTGGCTAGCGCGATCGGCCTGTTAACCGAAAGGTTGGAGTTTCGAGCCCATCCTCGGTGGTTGTGCGGCGCTTTTTTTCTTTGGCTGATAGCTTTGAAGATATGTTCTGATGGTGGTGAGAGTGGAGCAGGACTGTCTCCGTGGCGCAATTGGCTAGCGCGATCGGCTGTTAAACGAAAGGTTTGAGGTTCGAGCCCACCCGGTGGTGGTGCGGGCTTTTTTTCTTTGGGCTGATAGCTTGAAGATATGCTTGTATGGTGGTGAAGAGTGGAGCAAGGCCTGTCTCCGTGGCGCCAATTGGCTAGCGCGATCAGCTGTTAACCGAAAGGTTGGAGGTTCGAGCCTACCCGGTGGTTGTGCGGCGCTCTTTTTTTTCTTGGGCTGATAGCTTTGAAGATATGTTCTGATGGTGGTGAGAGTGAATGAGGACTGTCTCCGTTGCGCAATTGGCTAGCGCGATCAGTTGTTAACCGAAAGGTTGGAGTTCGAGCCACCCGGTGGTGGTGCGGCGCTTTTTTTTCTTTGGGCTGATAGCTTTGAAGATATGTTCTGATGGTGGTGAGAGTGGAGCAGGACTGTCTCCGTGGGGCAATTGGCTAGCGCGATCGGCTGTTAACCGAAAGGTTGGAGGTTCGAGCCCACCCGTGGTGGTGCGGCGCTTTTTTTTTCTTTGGGCTGATAGCTTTGAAGATATGTTCTGAATGGTGGTGAGAGTGGAGCAGGACTGTCTCCGTGGCGCAATTGGCTAGCGCGAGCGGCTGTTAACCGAAAAGTTCGGAGGTTCGAGCCCACCCGGTGGTGGTTGCGCGCTTTTTTTCTTTGGGCTGATAGCTTTGAAGATATGTTCTGATGGTGGTGAGAGTGGAGCAGACTGTCTCCGTGGCGCAATTGGCTAGCGCGATCGGCTGTTAACCGAAAAGGTTGAGGTTCGAGCCTACCCGGTGGTTGTGCGGCGCTTTTTTTTTCTGGGGCTGATAGCTTTGAAGATATGTTCTGTGGTGGTGAGAGTGTGTAGCATGACTGCTCCATGGCGCAATTGCTAGCGTGTATCGGCTGTTAACCGAAAAGTTGGAGGTTCGAGCCCACCTCGTGGTGGTGCGGCGCTTTTTTTTTCTTGGGCTGATAGCTTTGAAGATATGTTCTGATGGTGTGAGAGTTGGAGCAGGACTGTCTCCATGGCGCAATTGGCTAGCGTGACGGCTGTTAACCGAAAAGTTGGAGGTTCGAGCGTACCCGTGGTTGTGCGGGCATTTTTTTTCTTTGGGCTGATAGCTTTGAAGATATGTTTGATGCGGGAGAGTGGAGCATGACTGCCTTCATGGCGCAATGGCTAGCGTGTCGGCTGTTAACCGAAAAGTTGGAGGTTCGACCCAACTCGTGGTGGTGCGGCCTTTTTTTTCTTTGGGATGATAGCTTGAAGATATGTTCTGATGGTGGTGAGAGTGGAGCAGGACTGTCTCCAGTGGCGCATATTGGCTAGCGCGATCGGCTGTTAACCGAAAGGTTGGAGGTTCGAGCCCACCCGGTGGTGGTGCAGGCGCTTTTTTTTCTTTGGCTGATAGCTTTGAAGATATGTTTCTGATGAGTGGTGAGAGTGGAGCAAGACGTCTCCGTGGCGCAATTGGCTAGCGCGATCGGCTGTTAACCGAAAAGGTCGGAGGTTCGAGCCCTCCCGTGGTGGTGATTGGCCTTTTTTTCTTTGGGCTATAGCTTTGAAGATATGTTCTGATGGTGGTGAGAGTGGAGCAGGACTGTCTCCGTGGCGCAATTGGCTAGCGCGATCGGCTGTTACCGAAAGGTTGGAGGTTCGAGCCCAACCGGTGGTGGTGCGGCGCTTTTTTTCTTTGGGTGATAGCTCTGAAGAATATGTTCTGATGGTGGTGAGAGTGGAGCAGGACTGTCTCCGTGGCGCAATTGGCTAGCGCGATCGGCTGTTAACCGAAAGGTTGGATGTTTCGAGCCCACCCCGGTGGTGGTGCGGCGCTTTTTTTCTTTGGGCTGATAGCTTTGAAGATATGTTCTGATGGTGGTGAGAGTGGAGCAGGACTGTCTCCGTGGCGCAATTGGCTAGCGCGATCGGCCTGTTAACCGAAAGGTCGGAGGTTCGAGCCCACCCGGTGGTGGTGCGGCGCTTTTTTTTCTTTGGGCTGATAGCTTTGAAGATATGTTCTTATGGTGTTGAGAGTGGAGCAGGACTGTCCTCCGTGGCGCAATTGGCTAGCGCGATCAGGCTGTTAACCGAAAAGTTGGAGGTTTCGAGCCCTACCCGGGGTGTGGTGCGGCTGCTTTTTTTTTCTGTGCGCTGATAGCTTTGAAGATATGTCTGGATGGTGGTGAGAGTGTAGCATGACTGTCTCCGTGGCCAATTGGCTAGCGCGATCTGCTGTTAACCGAAAGTTCGGAGGTTCGAGCCCACCTCGGTGGGTGGTGCGGCGCTTTTTTTTCTTTGGGCTGATAGCTTTGAAGATATGTTCTGATGGTGGTGAGAGTGGAGCACGGACTGTCTCCGTGGCGCAATTGGCTAGCGCGATCGGCTGTTACCCGAAAGGTTGAGGTTCGAGCCCACCGGTGGTGGTGCCGGCTTTTTTTTTCTTTGGGCTGATAGCTTTGAAGATATGTTCTGATGGTGGTGAGAGTGAGCAGGACTGTCTCCGTGGCGCAATTGGCTAGCGTGATCGGCTGTTAACGAAAGGTTGGAGGTTCGAGCCCACCCGTGTGGTGCGGCGCTTTTTTTTCTTTGGGCTGATAGCTTTGAAGATATGTTCTGATGGTGGTGAGAGTGGAGCAGGACTGTCTCCGTGCGCAATTGGCTAGCGCGATCGGCTGTTAACCGAAAGGTTGGAGTTTCGAGCCTACCCGGTTGTGTGCGGCGCTTTTTTTCTTTGCGTGATAGCTTTGAAGATATGTTCTGATGGTGGTGAGAGTGGAGCAGGACTGTCTCGTGGCGCAATTGGCTAGCGCGATCGCTGTTAACCGAAAAGTTGGAGGTTCGAGCCCACTCGGTGGTGGTGCGGCGCTTTTTTTTTCTTTCGGACTGATAGCTTTGAAGATATGTTCTGATGGTTGGTGAGAGTGGAGCAGGGACTGTCTCCGTGGCGCAATTGGCTAGCAGCGATCGGCCTGTTAACCGAAGGTCGGAGGTTCGAGCCCAGCCCGGTGGTGGTATGGCGCTTTTTTTGTTTGGGCTGATAGCTTTGAAGATATGTTCTGATGGTGGTGAGAGTGGAGCAGGACTGTCCTCCGTGGCGCAATTGGCTAGCGCGATCGGCTGTTAACCGAAAGGTTGGAGTTTCGAGCCCACCCGGCGGTGGTGCGGCGCTTTTTTTTTCTTTGCGCTGATAGCTTTGAAGATATGTTCTGGATGATGGTGAGAGTAGAGCAGGACTGTCTCCGTGCGCAATTGGCTAGCGCGATCGGCTGTTAACCGAAAGGTGGAGTTCGAGCCCTCCCGGAGATGGTTTGTGCTTTTTTTTGGGCTGATAGCTTTGAAGATATGTTCTGATGGTGGTGAGAGTGAGGCAGGACTGTCTCCGTGGCGCAATTGGCTAGCGCGATCGGCTGTTAACCGAAAGGTGGAGGTTCGAGCCCACCGGTGGTGGTGCGGCGCTTTTTTTTCTTTGGGCTGATAGCTTTGAAGATATGTTCTTGATGGTGGTGAGAGTGGAGCAGACTGTCTCCGTAGGCGCAATGGCTAGCGCGATCGGCTGTTAACCGAAAGTTGGAGGTTCGAGCCCACCCGGTGGTGGTGCGGCACTTTTTTTCTTTTGGCTGATAGCTTGAAGATATGTTCTGATGGTGGTGAGTGTGGAGCACGACTGTCTCCGTGGCGCAATTGGCTAGCGCGATCGGCTGTTAACCCGAAAGGTTGGAGGTTCGAGCCCACCCGGTGTTGGTGCGGCGCTTTTTTTTCTTTGGGCTGATAGCTTTGAAGATATGTTCTGATGGTGGTGAGAGTGGAGCAGGACTGTCTCCGTGGCGCAATTGGCTAGCGTGATCGCTGTTAACCGAAAAGTTGGAGGTTCGAGCCCAACTCGTGGTGGTGCGGCGCTTTTTTTTCTTTCGGCTGATATCTTTGAAGATATGTTCGATGGTGTTGAGAGTGGAGCGGGACTGTCTCCATGGCGCAATTGGCTAGCACGATCGGCTGTAACCGAAAGGTCGGAGGTTCGAGCCCACACCGGTGGGGGATTGGCGCTTTTTTTGTTTGTGCTGATAGCTTTGAAGATATGTTCTGATGGTGGTGAGAGTGGAGCAGGACTGTCTCCGTGCGCAATTGGCTAGCGCGATCGGCTGTTAACCGAAGGTTGGAGTTTCGAGCCCACCCGGCGGTGGTTCGGCGCTTTTTTTTTCTTTGGGCTGATAGCTTTGAAGATATGTTCTGATGGTGGTGAGAGTAGAGCAGGACTTCTCCGTGCGCAATTGGCTAGCGCGATCGGCTGTTAACCGAAAGGGTGGAGTTTCGAGCCCTCCCGGAGAGGTGCGGCGACTTTTTTTTCTTTGTGCTGATAGCTTTGAAGATATGTTCTGATGGTGGTGAGAGTGGAGCAGGACTGTCTCCGTGGCGCAATTGGCTAGCGCGATCGGCTGTTAACCGAAAGTTGGAGGTTCGAGCCCACCGGTGGTGGTGCGGCGCTTTTTTTTCTTTGGCTGATAGCTTTGAAATATGTTCTGATGGTGGTGAGAGTGGAGCACGACTGTCTCCGTGGCGCAATTGGCTAGCGCGATCGGCTGTTAACCGAAAGGTGGAGGTTCGAGCCCACCCAGTGGTGGTGCTGTTGCTTTTTTCTTTGGGCTATAGCATTTGAAGATATGTTCTGATGGTTGGTGAGAGTGGAGCAGACTGTCTCGTGGCGCGATTGGCTAGCGCGATCGGCTGTTAACCGAAAAGGTCGGAGGTTCGAGCCCTACCCGGGTGGTGTGCGCGCTTTTTTTTCTTTGCGGCTGATAGCTTTGAAGATCTGTTCTGATGGTGGTGAGAGTGGAGCAGTGACTGTCTCCGTGGCGCAATTGGCTAGCGCGATCGGCTGTTAACCGAAAGGTGGAGGTTCGAGCCCACCCGTGGTGGTGCGGCGCTTTTTTTTCTTGGGACTGATACTGCTTTGAAGATATGTTCTGATGGTGTGAGAGTGGAGCATGACTGTCCTCCAATGGCGCAATTGGCTAGCGTGATCGGCTGTTCACCGAAAAGTTGGAGGTTGAGCCCCACCTCGTGGTGGTGCGGCGCTTTTTTTCTTTGGCTGATAGCTTTGAGATATTTTCTGATGGTGGTGAAGTGGAGCCGACTGGCTCCATGGCGCAATTGGCTAGCGCGAATCGCTGTTAACCAACAGGTCGGGGTTCGAGCCCACCCGGTGGGTGGTAGGGCGCTTTTTTTTCTTTGGCTGATAGCTTTGAATATTGTTCTGATATGTGAGAGTAGGACAGTACTGTCCTCCATCCGTGGCGCAATTGGCTAGCGCGACGAATCAGGCTTTAACCGAAGTTGGAGGTTTCAGAGCCCTATCGGGAGAGGTGTGGCACTTTTTTTCTTTGGGGGATAGCTTGAAGATATGTTATGATGGCGGTGAGAGTGGAGCATGACTGCCTTCATGGCGCAATTGGCTAGCGTGATCGGCTGTTAACCGAAAAGTTGGAGGTTCGAGCCCAACTCGTGGTGGTGCGGCGCTTTTTTTTCTTTGGGATGATAGCTTTGAAGATATGTTCTGATGGTGGTGAGAGTGGAGCAGGACTGTCTCCGTGGCGCAATTGGCTAGCGCGATCGGCTGTTGACCGAAAGGTTGGAGTTTCGAGCCCTGCCGGGAGTGGTGTGTGCTTTTTCTTTGCGCTGATAGCTTTGAAGATATGTTCTGATGGTGGCGAGAGTGGAGCAAGACTGTCTTTGTGGCGCAATTGGCTAGCGCGATCAGCTGTTAACCGAATGATTGGAGTTTCGAGCCCTCTCGGGAGAGGTGTGTTGCTTTTTTCTTTGTGCGGATAGCATTGAAGATATTTATGATGGTGG
>NW_023609782.1:5000-17585 GCF_013339725.1 Rhipicephalus microplus
CACTGAAAAATTCATCAGGCTTCAGCAACCACGGTCCAGGACATCGAGGACCCCAACGAAACCAAAGCGCCGGTCAACTGGCAAAGCGCCAATTCCTGACAAAGCAGCAACAGCAACGCTACCACCTGGCGCGGCGGAATCTCCGGCTTTCGGCGCTCCATCTGGCAACGCTGCACGCAACCAACCCAAGGTAGGCAGTTGGGTGGAGGTCGCCACCTCTCCCTCCTCTCTCTCCTCTCCACCTTCTTCTGCCACAAGCACTACCGAAACACAAAAACTCAGACATGAGCTCGCCCTTTTGCGATCTCAGAATGAAAAACTAGCCAGCGAACTTGACTCGCTCAGAACCAACCTCACTACTCAGCCCTCGTTGAGCGGCGAAGAGGAAAATATAACAGACAGGGAGATTCCTACTACTGTAGAGAGTCGCGTCGCGGCCCTGGAGACCCAGGTGAATGCAATGGAAACACAATTGGCCGACCTCCCCAAAATTATCCACGACATCATCGCGCGTCATATGGAGACTGTCATCGCACAGGTGACACAAACAGTAACTCACATTATCCAAAAGTGGATACAAGACAATCCACGCGTCCTTAAGCGCGTAGGGCCCATTAGGGACGTTAATCGCCCCTCAAAATTTAACAGAGTGACTCCAGGTGAGTCTGACTTTTCTGAAGACTCCGGCACGTCAGCACAGGGTGCTAGTGAACTGAGTAATCTTAACAACACAACCCCACCCTCCATCTCCGAACATGGCCTCCAACCCTAGGTCGCGAGCCAGAGCAACTCAGCCGTTGTTACTAACACAGTGGAACTGCAGAGGTCTCAAGAACCACAAGAAGCGGGCTCATTTCCGCCTCTATCTTGAGACCTTTGAGTTCCTCGTTGCCGTGGTTGCCCTTCAGGAACCCGGCACGGACGTCAAACTCAAAAATTACACTACATTTCAACACAACCCAGAGACATGTATACTTGTTCACAAGCAATATACTGCCCAGGAAGTCACACTCCCCACAACACCGCCTTTCCCATACACGATGGTGTCGGTGCTGCCTATAAGACGATCTGACCCACCTGTTCATATTTTAAACATTTACTGTCCCCCAAAGCTTAAGAACGTCACGTTCAGCGCAACGTTCACACAAGCTATGCAGGTGGCAGGAAGGGACCCCCTCCTGATCGTTGGTGACTTCTATGCCCCAAGCAGGTTATGGGGTTACCCACGAGAGGACACGCGTGGAAGGAAGCTTGCGGAACTTCTTTCTACACTTGGACTCACCCTCCACACTGATCCCGCCAGCCCAACACGTGTAGGCAACTCTGTTCAACGAGATACTTGCCCGGACCTCACAATTACACGCAACATACGCCATGCCGACTGGCTGAACACACAGGACACTCTCGGTAGTGATCATTGTGTATTAAACACAACCGTGTACATGCGTCCCTTAAAACGCCCACTTACACAAGCTCATATCCCAGACTGGACAACTTTCCGCACCACTCTACCTATTGTAGACCCCCTCCAGTCGGGATACGACACCTGGTCTAAATCACTGACGTCTACACTGAAACAACACCAACGGCTGATACAGCTCACGGAAACTCAAACGGGCGTGGACAACCACCTCCTCCATCTTTGGCAGGCCCGCCGCAGCCTCACCAAACGATGGAAAAAACAGAAACATAACAGACGCCTCAAGAAACGCATCCTAGAACTCACGGAGCAAGCTGCGGAATATGCTGCTCAGCTAGCCGACACTAACTGGGTGGACAGGTGCAACACGGCTGCACGCCAGATGTCTGGTCGCAACACGTGGCGCCTGTTTCGCGCTCTCATCGATCCAACACAAACACGCACGGAAACTCAACGTCACTTACATAAGGTCATGCACAACTTTACAGGAACGACAACACAGCTGGCAAACACGCTCAGGGACCGATACCTGTGCACCACCAAGGACCCCCGGACGGCCGCATATTCCTACGCAGGCAAAAAGAACACGCAGTTGGACACCCCGTTCCAGCTCCACGACCTCCAGGCGGCCTTACGCAAGATGAAGCGTGGCACTGCACCAGGGCGAGACCAGGTTACGGTCAAACTGTTGGCCAATCTTCCCGACGTAGCCTACGCCACGCTCCTCAAATACATCAATAGCATTTGGGACGGCGAAACTCCTCTCCCTCTTGAATGGAAATCAGCTCTCGTGACCTTCATCCCGAAGGCAGGTAAACCTATTGACGTGGAGAACCTTCGCCCCATCTCCCTCACGTCTTGTGTCGGCAAGCTGATGGAAACGATGGTGCGCGACAGACTCTCCGAGTTTCTAGAAACACAGCACACTTTTGCGGACACCATGTTTGGATTCCGCCCTCAGAAGTCAGCCCAGGATATACTTCTACAGCTCCACCATGACATATTAGATCCTGTTGAATGCCCCCACAATGACAAGGTAGTCCTGGCCTTGGATCTTAAAGGGGCATTCGACAACGTGAAGCATGAGGTAATCCTTGACCACCTCAGTCAGACCAACTGTGGTTATAAAACATTCAATTATGTTAGACAGTTTCTTACAGACCGTCAAGCCTACATACGCATACAAGATGAGGAACATGGGCCTTACGTCATCGGCTCGAGGGGAACTCCTCAAGGCGCGGTTCTCTCTCCCCTCCTATTTAATATAGCCATGCTTCATCTTCCCCCCAAATTGGCTTCTCTACCAGGGACACATCACGCTCTCTACGCGGATGATATCACGATCTGGGCCACGCAAGGTAACCTGGGTCTCACATGGAGTCATGCCTGCAAGCAGCAGCGACTGTAGTCGACGACTACGCAACATACTGCGGACTCCAGTGTGCCCCGGCTAAGTCAGAATTTGTGCACGTACGTCCCTCCCCTCAGGACACAACTCAGCTCCATATCAGTCTTCCCTCGGGACCGATCCGTGATGCCCAGGAGATCCGCGTCCTTGGCCTCTTCATACACCACCAACGCAAGGCCGACACCACAATAGCCAAACTTCACACGGTGGGAGACCAGGTGGGCCGTATGGTCCGCCGGGTCTCCAACAAGCGGGGCGGATTACGAAGCAGGGATGCAATGCGGCTTGCCCATGCTTTCGTAACGAGTAGAATACTCTACTCGACTCCCTACTTGCACCTACGCAAACACGAGGATGATCAACTCGAGGTCATCCACCGTAAAGTTATCAAGCGGGCTCTCGACCTCCCTATCACGACGTCCAACCAGAGACTTCTGGCCCTATACCCCGCGACAACTTTCTGTGGCAGCACAGCCAAGGCTACGGAGCCGAAGCACGCTTGTCTTACTGCGCCACAGCATGTATTCCCTCAACGAAAACGTTTGTATACTGTTCTTGGTAACTAAGATTTTACCATTCGTCACTTACATTTTTCGCGGATTTATTTTTTAATTAGTGAATAAAAACGTTGCGCAGTAGAAAAAATTTCGTTTCACGCTCTCTCAGGTTTTTTGGGGGTTTTTTGGCTTCCGTCGCCTTTTTACCTCACCGCATTCCTCACTGTCAAAGATGGCGTCTGCCGGTTACAGCTCGTCAACGTCGCTTACGGAGGAAACACCGCCGCGTGCCGCGAGTCCACCAGCTGCGCATCCGTACCAGGCGTTGTCAAATCAAAAGCTGTCCGTACAGGCCAAGAAGGTGGCGTACAACGTTTACGCGCAAGTAAGAAAAAGCGACCTGCAGCTGTCTGTGAGAGCCGCATGTCGGAAAGTCAGCGAGCTCACTGGTGTTAGCGAGCGCAGTGTCTTCCAGATTAAGCTCGACGTTAACAGTGGAACCCTGAAGTCACCGAAGCGCAAGCGCCTGCGCCTCCCCGCCATGAATGACCGTGCGAAAACCGGGAAGACAAGACTGGAGCTTCACGACAGCTTCTCCCTCGCAGCTCTACGAAGAAAAGTGCATCAATACTTTCTGAGGAATGAACTCCCAACAGCTGCAAAACTGGCCCAAGATGTAACCAGTGACAGTGACATGAACATGCCTAAAATGAGCGTGCGAACGGTGCAAAGGCTGCTTAACGATATCGGCTTTTCCTTTCGCAAACGGAAGAGAAACTGTGAGCTTTTGGAAAGAGACGACATCATCACGTGGCGACGGTGGTACCTGCGTACCATCCGACAACTTCGCGCTCAAAAACGGTACGTGCATGATGAGTTGTGTAACCATTACATGAATAATTGAATGTATCATTCACCCAGCAACCTGGGTCCATGCGTCAGTAAATCACGTCACAATATTATTAAAAATTGCTCTCGAGTTCCCAAAGATGCGACTTGCGTTTCCTGCAGCGAAACGCGAGCAAACGCGAGCCGAAACGCGAGCAATTTTTAATAATTGTGACACGAGCCAAGTTTCGCTGCATTCGCCGCGCTTCGCTGCAGATGACATGCTTCATTTTTGTTGTTTATTCTTCCAGACCCATATACTACCTTGACGAAACCTGGGTCAACGCCGGACACACAAAGGATAAAGTATGGGAAGACGCGAACATCACGACACGGGAGGAGGCCTTTCGGCAAGGCCTGACCACAGGGCTTCGCGCACCAAGCGGCAAAGGTGGCAGGCTCATCCTTTTGCACGCCGGCAGTGAGGACGGGTTTCTGAATTTCGCATGCCTTCTCTTCCGAGATGCAAAACGATCTGGGGACTACCACACCGAAATGGACGGGCCGCGCTTTGAGAAGTGGTTCGGTGAACAACTTTGGCCCAATATCAAGCCGTGCAGTGTCATTGTAATGGACAACGCACCGTACCACAGCGTCCGCCTCGAGAGAGTTCCAACATCGTCATCTCAAAAGGCTGACATTCAGTCGTGGCTGACAGAAAAGAACATCGCGTTTTCACAAGACCAATTGAAAGCTGAGCTGTTGGATTTGGTGAACGACCACAAGAAGATGTTTTCCGCCTATCACGTGGATGTTTTGGCGAAGGCTGCCGGTCACGACGTCGTGAGGCTTCCTCCGTATCATTGCGAATTTAACCCGATCGAACTGATATGGAGCCAGGTGAAAGGTTACGTCGCTGCTAACAACACAACATTCACCCTTGCCGGCGTTGAAAAACTGGTGCGTGAAAGCATCGATCACGTAACGCCAGACAACTGGCTCCAGGCATGTGTTCATGTGAAAAAAATCGAAGAGGACTTGTGGCAACGTGACGGCCTCATCGACTCAAAGCTTGACCAGCTTATAATTCCACTCGCGTCAGAGTCCAGCACCGAGAGTGACGGTAGTGACAGTAATATGAGCGAACTGGAATACCTCACATGAATGCAACCACAGTCGTGAATGTAAACACAGTGAATGTAAAGCATAATATTGTGTTCTGTACCTGTGCACATGTCGTTTTAAAGGGACCGACAACTGGCCAGAATATACCGAATACCAACCGAATACCTGCTTTTAACCTCATACAAAATTCTCATAAAAAATGTTCCTCGGCGTTTTCCCCGTTTCCATTGCATGATTGGGCACTGTCACAGATATTTCCGTTGAAATAAAGAAAACGGGCCCCTTAAAAATTGCTTCATCATCATCATCAGCCTGTTTAAGTCCACTGCAGGACGAAAGCCTCTCCCAACGATTTGCAATCCACCCTATCCTGAGCTTTCGGTCCCTTTAATGTTTTTCCCACAATAGAAGTGCGCCGACATTCGTTACAAATAGAGTCTGTTCTCGTAGAGGGCTTTACGCTTTGCTATATTCTTCGCAGTAAAAGATCGCATTACAAGTCGTCGCGCTGCGTTTAGACACAGCCTGTGTCTTTTGCGGACGAGATGAACATCAAATTGAGTACTTATTGCCGAATCCATAATTTTTTTTTCAAATACTGCTGCAAATAAAATTATTTTATGAACAGTGATATCACTCTTGCAAATTAGATAGATATACATGTGTATATGCCTTTGATGAACGCCATTCACGCGTGATTAAGCTCGATGGTGCTTGCGCGCAGACCGTAATTCACCGCATTTTCACATGGCACCGTTGTGGGAATGCGCTGACGCGGACTGCGCTGGTGAAATCGAAACCGAAACACCCGTCGAAGCGGTCGGACTACTTGGCGCAGTAGAACATGTGCATAGGCTCTGCCCACGTAGCCTTGGCCGTGCTGCCACAGAAAGTTGTCGCCGGGTATAGGCGTGGTGAATACCTACCGGGAACTTCGAGAAGCCCACCTCGTTAACCAATACACGCGCCTTGCACAGACCCATTCCGGTCGCCGCCTCTTGGACCGAATACACATCAAACACGATTACTATATCGAGGAAACGGTGAGAGTGCCAGAACCTTGGAGACGCGCCCTCCGGGTCCGACCCCTTCCCCGCAACATGTTCAAAGAAAACCACAGTGATCGCCGCCAGGCGCGCGCGGAAGCGTTGCAGCGACACTTTGGTAAAGATGAACACGTGTGCTACGTGGACGTTGCCGGCCCGCACCATGGGGGGTGGTATACTGCCGCAGTCATACACAACGCAAACACCGTAAACGGGCTTACTTTCAAAGCCCACAGCGCAACACACGCGGAGGAGGTTGCCATCGCTCTGGCTCTCACCTATCCCTCTTCTAAACATATCATCACCGACTCACGAGGGGCCTGTCGGAACTATCAGCTAGGGTGGGCTTCACCGCTTGCTCAGCGCATACTGGAACCTAGCTGCCGATACGTTAATCCAACTCCGCGAAATCTAGTTTGGGCACCCGGTCACCAAGGACTCAGGGGTAACGAACAGGCCGATCAGGCCGCCCGCGCACTCTCTTCCCGGGCTATCTCCCTGTCTTTGGAAGCCTACTCGCAATCAGACAATTCGGCCCTTTCATTCAAAGATATTACCAATTACTACAAGGAGGAGCACCGGTGCTATCCAGACCCTTGTATGGGACTGCATCGCGCTGACGAGCGCCTCCTTTTAAAACTGTTTACCAATACTGTACTGTGCCCGGCGGTGCTAAAACATTTCAATTCATCCTTTGATGGCACGTGCCAGTTCTGTGGTGAGGTGGCTGACACCTTTCACATCGTCTGGGCGTGCCAGTCTAATCTATCTATCCCCCCCAACCCCGATCCCACGAGAGAGGACTGGAAGGCGGCCCTGCTCGGCTGTCAAGACCTGAAGGCCCAAGAGGCTCTGCTTCAACGGGCGCGGGCGGCGTTGCTTGCCAATGGAGCCCCGGAATAGGGGTTCCACCTAGTGCTGTGAGGGTAGGAGGCCAATAAGGCCCCAACCCAATCACCTCTCTGTAACCATTTAATGGTTATTAAATGTTTTCACCACCACCACCACCACCGAAGGGACTGGTGCCTTGAACCAGCACCTTAGACCGCTCGGCCACGCTACCGATGGCTGGCACTATTTTATAATTCAATATTCAATACATTGGATGAACGACCTTGTAGAGAAGCAATAAAAGTTTTGGCAGCGGTGGGATTCGAACCCACGCCCCCGAAGAGACTGGTGCCTTAAACCAGCGCCTTAGACCATTCGGACAGGCTACCGATGGTTGGCACTGTTTTATAATGAAATATTCAATACATTGGATGAACGACCTTGTAGAGAAGCAATAAAAGTTATGGCAGCGTTGGGGTTGGAACCCAAGCCCCCGAAGAGACTGGTGCCTTAAACCAGCGCCTTAGACCTCTTGGCCACACTACCGATGATTGGTAATATATTATAATGCAATGTTCAATGAACTGGACAAACGATCAGGTAGAAAAGCAATAAAAGTTTCGGCAGCGTTGGCATTTGAGCCCACTCCCCCGAAGAGACTGGTGCCTTAAACCAGCGCCTTCGACAATTTGGACACGCTACCGATGGTTGGCACTGTTTTATAATTCAATATTCAATACATTGGATGAACGACCTTGTAGAGAAGCCATAAAAGTTTTGGCAGCGGTGGGATTCGAACCCCCGCCCCCGAAGAGACTGGTGCCTTAAACCAGCGCCTTAGACCATTCGGACACGCTATCGATAGTTGGCACTGTTTTAGAATGCAATATTCAATACATTGGATGAACGACCTTGTAGAGAAGCAATAAAAGTTATGGCAGAGTTGGGATTTGAGCCCACGCCCCCGAAGAGACTGGTGCCTCAAACCAGCGCCTTAGACCGCTTAGCCAAGCTACATTTTTTTGTTGTACGCTTGGCCACGCTACCGATGGTGGGTAATATATAATTATGCAATGTTAAATGAACTAGACAAACGATCAAGTAGAGAAGAAATAAAGGTTTTGGCAGCGGTGGGATTCGAACCCACGCCCCCGAATAGACTGGTGCCTTAAACCAGCGCCTTAGACTTCTCGGCCACGCTACCGATGGTTGGTAATATATTATAATGCAATGTTCAATGAAATGGACAAACGACCTCATAGAGAAGCAATAAAAGTTATGGCAGCGTTGGGATTTGAGCCCACGCCCCCCAAGAGACTGGTGCCTTAAACCATAACCTTAGACCGCTTGGCCACGCTATTGATGGCTGGCACTATTTTGTAATTCAATATTCAATAAATTAGATGAACGACCTTGTAGAGAAGCAATAAAAGTTTTGGCAGCGGTGGGATTCTAACCCACGGCCTAGAAGAGACTGGTGCCCCAAAACAGCGCCTTAGACCGCTTAGCCACACTACCGATGGTTGGTAATATATTATAATGCAATGTTTAATGAACTGGACAAACGATCAGGTAGAAAAGCAATAAAGGTTTTGGCAGTGGTGGAATTCGAACCCACGCCATCGAAGAGGCTGGTGCCTTAAACCAGCGCCTTAGACCGCTCGGCCACGTTACCGATGGTTGGTAATATATTATATTGCAATGTTCAATGAACTGGACAAACGATCAGGTAGAGAAGCAATAAATGTTTTGGCAGCGTTGGGGTTTGAGCCCACGCCCCCGGAGAGACTGATGCCTTAAACCAGCGCCTTAGACCATTCGGACACGCTACCGATCATTGGCACTGTTTTATAATTCAATATTCAATACATTGGATGAACGACATTGTAGAGAAGCAATAAAAGTTTTGGCAGTAGTGGGATTCGAACCCACGCCCCCGAAGAGACTGGTGGTTTAAACCAGCGCCTTAACCATTCGGACACGCTACCCATGGTTGGCACTGTTTTATATTGCAATATTCAATACATTGGATGAACGACCTTGTAGAGAAGCAATAAAAGTTATGGCAGCGTTGGAATTGGAACCCACGCCCCCGAAGAGACTGGTGCCTTAAACCAGCGCCTTAGACATTTCGGACACGCTACCGATGGTTGGCAGTGTTTTATAATGAAATATTCAATACATTGGATGAACGACCTTGTAGAGAAGCAATAAAAGTTATGGCAGCGTTGGAAATTGAGCCCACGCCCCTGAAGGGACTGGTGCCTTTAACCAGCACCTTAGAATCCTCGGCTACGCTACCGATGGCTGGCACTATTTTATAATTCAATATTCAATACATTGGATGAACCGACCTTGTAGAGAAGCAATAAAAGTATTGGACGCGGTGGGATTTGAACCCACGCCCCCGAAGAGACTGGTGCCTTAAACCAGCGCCTTAGACATTTCGAACACGCTACCGATGGTTGGCACTGTTTTATGATTCAATATTCAATACATTGGATGAACGACCTTGTAGAGAAGCAATAAAAGTTATGGCTGCGTTGGAAATTGAGCCCACGCCCCCGAAGGGACTGGCGCCTTGAACCAGCACCTTAGACCGCTTGGCTACGCTACCGATGGCTTGCACTATTTTATAATTCAATATTCATTACATTGGATGAACCGACCTTGTAGAGAAGCAATAAAAGTGTTGGCAGCGGTGGGATTTGAACCCACGCCCCCGAAGAGACTGGTGCCTTAAACCAGCGCCTTAGACATTTCGAACACGCTACCGATGGTTGGCACTGTTTTATGATTCAATATTCAATACATTGGAAGAACGACCTTGTAGAGAAGCAATAAAAGGTATGGCAGCGTTGGGATTGGAACCCAAGCCCCCGAAGAGACTGGTGCCTTAAACCAGCGCCTTAGACCTCTTGGCCACACTACCGATGGTTGGTAATATATTATAATGCAATGCTCATTGAACTCGACAAACGATCAGGTGGAAAAGCAATAAATGTTTAGGCAGCGTTGGCATTTGAGCCCACTCCCCCGAAGAGACTGGTGCCTTAAACCAGCGCCTTCGACAATTCGGACACGCTACCGATGGTTGGCACTGTTTTATAATTCAATATTCATTACATGGAAAGAGCGACCTTGTAGAGAAGCCACAAAAAGTTTTGGCAGCGGTGGGATTCGAACCCACGCCCCCGAAGAGACTGGTGCCTTAAACCAGCGCTTTAGACCATTCGGACACGCTATCGATGGTTGGCACTGTTTTAGAATGCAATATTCAATACATTGAATGAACGACCTTGTAGAGAAGCAATAAAAGTTATGGCAGCGTTGGGATTTGAGCTCACGCCCCCGAAGAGACTGGTGCCTTAAACCTGCACCTTATACCACTCGGCCACGCTACGGATGGCTAGCACTATTTTATAATGCAATATTCAATACATTGGATGAACGACCTCGTAGAGAAGCAATGAAAGTTTCGGCAGCGCTGGGATTCGCACCCACGCCCTCGAAGAGACTGGTGCCTCAAACCAGCGCCTTAGACCGCTTAGCCAAGCTACATTTTTTTGTTGTACGCTTGGCCACGCTACCGATGGTGGGTAATATAATATTATGCAATGTTAAACGAACTGGACAAACGATCAAGTAAAGAAGAAATAAAGGTTTTGGCAGCGGTGGGATTCGAACCCACGCCCCCGAAGAGACTGGTGCCTTAAACCAGCGCCTTAGACTGCTCCACCACGCTACCGATGGTTGGTAATATATTATAATGCAATGTTCAATGAAATGGACAAACGACCTTATAGAGAAGCAATAAAAGTTATGGCAGCGTTGGGATTTGAGCCCACGCCCCCGAAGAGACTGGTGCCTTAAACCATCACCTTAGACCGCTTGGCCACGCTATTGATGGCTGACACTATTTTGTAATTCAATATTCAATACATTGGATGATCGACATTGTAGAGAAGCAATAAAAGTTTTGGCAGCGGTGGGATTCTAACCCACGACCCAGAAGAGACTTGTGCCCTAAACCAGCGCCTTAGACCGCTTGGCCACACTACCGATGGTTGGTAATATATTATAATGCAATGTTTAATGAACTGGACAAACGATCAGGTAGAAAAGCAATAAAGGTTTTGGCAGTGGTGGGATTCCAACCCACGCCATCGAAGAGGCTGGTGCCTTAAACCAGCGCCTTAGACCGCTCGGCCACGCTACCGATGCTTTGTAATATATTATAATGCAATGTTCATTGAACTGGACAAACGATCAGGTAGAGAAGCAATAAAAGTTTAGGCAGCGTTGGGATTTGAGCCCACGCCCCCGAAGAGTCTGGTGCCTCAAACCAGCACCTTAGACCACTCGGCCACGCTACCGATGGTTGGTAATATATTATATTGCAATGTTCAATGAACTGGACAAACGATCAGGTAGAGAAGCAATAAATGTTTTGGCAGCGTTGGGGTTTGAGCCCACGCCCCCGGAGAGACTGATGCCTTAAACCAGCGCCTTAGACCATTCGGACACGCTACCGATGATTGGCCATGTTTTATAATTCAATATTCAATACATTGGATGAACGACCTTGTAGAGAAGAAATAAAAGTTATGGCAGCGTTGGAAATTGAGCCCACGCCCCCGAAGAGACTGGTGCTTTAAACCATCACCTTAGAACGCACGGCCACGCTACCGATGGCTGGCACTATTTATAATTCAATATTCAATACATTGGATGAACGACATTGTAGAGAAGCAATAAATGTTTTGGCAGCAGTAGGATTCGAACCCACGCCCCCGAAGAGACTGGTGCCTCAAACCAGCGCCTTAACCATTCGGACACGCTACCCATGGTTGGCACTGTTTTATAATGCAATATTCAATACATTGGATGAACGACCTTGTAGAGAAGCAATAAAAGTTATGGCAGCGTTGGGATTGGAACCCACGCCCCCGAAGAGACTGGCGCCTTAAACCAGCGCCTTAGACCTCTTGGCCACCCTACCGATGGTTGGTAATATATTATATTGCAATGTTCAATGAACTGGCCAAACGATCAGGTAGTTAAGCAATAAAAGTTTTGGCAGCGGTGGGATTCGAACCCAAGCCCCCGGAGAGTCTGGTGCCTCAAACCAGCGCCTTAGACCGCTCGGCCACGCTTTTTTTTCTTTTTTTATTGCCTGTTTACTTGCAACATTCACAAACATATATACATAAAATAAAATAGAAACATGAAACAAAAAAAGAGGTAAAAAGCATCATATTTAACAGGCTTTTTAAAATTCCTTCATCTGTAGAAGGCTTTCTACTTGATGAAGCCATTCGGGCACCTCTTGTTGAACCTTTTGTGCTTCCACGAACGAACAGACAGATTGAAAGAAATATTGCCTAACCGGACGTGTATTAACATCAGCATGGCGCACCGCCATTCTAG
>NW_023609783.1:0-18677 GCF_013339725.1 Rhipicephalus microplus
GCTCCAGTGATTGCAGATTGAGCCACTTGTGCACTGTAAGGTCCGCAAAGAGGTTCGCGAAGTATTAATCTATGTGGGCTAACACTTTAGACACCACACTTGATATTACCGAGCTGTGGCGCCTAAAAAAGAGCTCCAGCTCACAGAGACGATTAGGGTAGGCTAGACGCCGCAACGTCATGCACAGCGCCTCGCGACCAGACACTCGAACCCGTTGAGCGCTCACGACCTCTTCGGGAATCAGCAAGGCTTCCATCAAATCTTCCAGGTCTCCTTTTTGGATCCTGAACGAGCGGTAGAATGTAGTAAAGTCCATTCCGTCCAAATCAAGAAGTCCGTTTATCTGGAGGTCACGGCGCGGGGCAGTTCGGAGCAAATACATATTTTCGATTTGGTTCCATCGCAAAGTTCGCAGGAGCAGTTGGTCGTGAAATACGCTGTACGGCATTGTTGATGCAGACACGACAACAGCAAATCACCGACACTTCAACGGGATCAATGGATCGCTGCGACCGATGCCACAAAGGAGCACACGAAAAGTAGGCATGAGTCGCATGACGCTTGTGTCAGCAACTCATGATGCCGATTCTGATGCCAATCACAGTGATGCTGATGTTTTCTTCATAGTTAGGTTTAAATCGTAGCGCAATTAAAGAAAACAAACATAAAGTCCCGTTTTGTAACGAAAAAGTTTATTGGCATTGTCCAATTTTTTTATATTCAAACTTAGTCAGTAATTGCGAAGACTTTTTACTTTGCGCATACGCACATGCGGCGGCCACAGCCGCGAAGGCGTCGCGAGCATTTTTTGGGCGGCACGGGCTAAAAGTGCAAAAGGCTCGTTTCAACGCTATCCAGCGTTACGCCCTCCGGCAACCCGGTATACGCAAAAACGTACCGGAGTGCCGGACAGACTAATGCCCCTGACACACGGGCACCCTGAAGTCTTTTAGACAAGGGGACATCTTTCGGAAAGGCGTTCGGGCGCAGTGACACACGAGAAAGAAGTAACTCCTTTCCGGCAAAGATCCTTTTCGCAAAAGCAGATCCCGCATCTACTTTTCTGGCAGGAAGGGAGTACTCTCGCATACAGTGTGCATAATTTATCAATAGAAGAAAACGTGTCGCAACACTTCGGTGCCCTGTCAGTATTTTGTTGGGTTAAACAATGTTTTCATTTTCAGGAGCAGTGTGATTTGTTGAAAAGTGAAGGCGTATAGTCTGTCCATACTCTCAAACGCCTGCATTACGTCACTAGCGCGATCATGTTAGGGTTGGCAGCGGCAGTTGCTGTGTCGGCGACGTAGTATCTTGAAACAATGAAGTCGGCTCAGCCGGTGAAGAAAAATCCGCGCGTCCAGTGGACTGAAAAGGAGACCTGGGTGCTGATAAAGCTATGGGAGGATCATTTGGACGCCTTGCGAGGGCAAAAGCACAACGGTGGAGTGTACCAGGTGATTTCCGAGAGCCTCACCGACGCCGGTATTCCCCATAATGAAACGCGGCACGCCGTCACTGACCCAGCTGGACGCAGCCATGTAAAAGCCCGACAAAAAACAAAAACAGCGAAACACTGACTGTTCATAGTTGCCAGACGAACTTAAGTTGCTGCTAAAAATGCAAAAAAACCAAAGAAAATTACAGGTATGCGCAATATAGGCCGCCAGACAATAAAAAAAACGGTTTTTTGCTCCGGCGTCGCTGAATGTGATGTACATGCTCAGATTCTTTTTAATATTTCCAATCTTGCTGCATCCACAAACAGCGCCATTTTTTCTGCAGCGTTCTTCTGAGGCACCGCCTAAAGCTGTAGTCCGGTGCCGTGTGTCATCAGCGCCACTCCTTTCTGCAAATGGTCCCCTTAGGTGACAAAAGGGGTTTACTTCAAAGTACTTTACTTTTGCCCGTGTGTCACGGGTATAATAAAATCCTCTATTACCTTACTGAACCCCCTCGCATGCTCTCTCGGGAGGGGGAGGGAGCAGTGAGGGCGCTCATGGTTGTTGTGATTTCATGTACACGATGTGAATGTGTATTTTTTTAGTCGTGAACTTCCACAATTTTTTGAGTGTAATGGTTTATAAGCCTATGAATTGTTAGTGTTAACGCATAAGTGTTCGCCTACGTGCATGCTCTTTCAAAAATTAGGGTGAAAAACTGTTACTTATTACATAGGACGCAACCAGGAGAGCCCATGTATACTTTGCGAATGGTTATTAAAGCCTGCTTTTGCTCTTGTTTTTGCAATTGTTTCCGCAAACGATGTTTTTTGCATTGTTATTATGCTTGCTTAGGGTCGCAATTTCTCACAATTTCTGGAGTTTATGGTTTATAAGCTTATGAACTGTTACTGTTAAAGTATAGGTGTTCGCCTAAGTACATGCACTGTTAACGGCGCTGAACTGTTTTTTGTTGCATAGGATGTAACCCGGAAAGTCCATGTATACTTCGTGAATGGTTAATAAACCTTCCCTTTGCCAAAAGGCCTATTCGGCCTTTTGGCTAATATCAAAGTGTCTGTGTAAGTGTGTAAGATCAGAGTGTAAGTGTAAGTGTGATCAAAGTGTGACACTGCGGGTACGGGGAGGAGAGACTGACGCACGTCCTCTGCCACTGCATGCTGCAGAGCCGGGCCATGACGAAGCGCCACAATGCCATTGTTGCGCGCCTCAAGAAGGCGGCCCTAGAGCAGTTCACCGTCATCGGGGAGAACTAGCAGGTCGGCGTCCACGGCTTGCGACCGGACCTCGTCCTGGCCCGTGGTGAGGAAGCCCTGACCATGGACATCTGCTGCCCCTTCGACAACCCCATGCAGGCGTTCCAGGAGGCTCGGAGGGTCAAGGAGGAGAAGTACGCTCCTCACAGCGACATCTCCTCCAGCGGTTCCAGCGCGTCTTCGTCGACGCCATCGTCGTTGGCTGCCTCGGCTCATGGGATCCGGCAAACGATCGTGTCTGCTGCAGGTTTTTCTCCAAGAGCTACCTGTGGACCACGAAAAAACTTTGCGTCTCAGACACGATCGCCGCCTCCATAAACATATACCGTAGCCACATAGGCGTTTTGTAAATAGTTCTTTTAAACGGGAAGCAATACCGCGTTTTTAGTGTTTTACGCTTTTATTATTACTAAAACTAGTAACACTTCTTAGCCTTTTTGGTACTTGATTTTATCTATACACTTTTATTACCGTTTTTTGTTATGTTTGTCACCATGTATGTTGTTTGTCTGTAACAAGCATCAATAAAACTCCGTTCTTATCAGCTTAATTGCTGAGATACTTTGATCCGCTGGCCCACAGTGGAGAAGCGTTCCCTCCCGGGGACCCGGTCGCCCCAGGAAGGGGACGTTCCTGGCTGCGCCTGCCCAGTCGGAAGAGCACCTGCTGCTGCTGACCCGTGGTGACCCGCTCGTGGACGTTTAGAAAGGTGGACCTGCTGACCTTCGTGGCCTTGGACGTTCTGGCTGGCCGTGGCGACATCCAGATGCTGGACGGCGGTTGGTGAGAGTCTACCGCTCATTTTCTTGCTTGGCTCTTCTTCTGCCACCTGCTGCATACCTGGCCCGGTTGTCACTGCCTGCTGGCGACGTCATCGGGCCCCGGTCACCGTCGTGACCGCATCGCCATCGTTGCCTGCCACCGGCCCACCTGGTTCTGCCCGATCCTGCTGCCCGCCGGACCCGCCGACATGGATTCCGCCCGCCCGAGTTCCGCAAGGAGTCGTCAGCCCTGGCGGCGCCACGCTCTTGCCCCTTCTGACTCCCCGGCATCACCCCCTCCTCAGCGGCCCCGGCCCGGGACTCCAGATTCCCCTGCGGCGGGCCCTTCATCGTCGGCTTGCACTGCGTCGCCCTCGTCTGGACCGCCTGGTTCCCGAGCACCGGCGTCTTCGAGCCCTGCCGTCCCGCTACAACCACGCCAGTCGATCCTGGACGGCGACGTTCTTTGGGTGTACCTCCCCGCCCCGGCGGAGCTGCAGTGTCCGGTCGGCGACCGCAGCATGAAGTACAGCGGGGCAATTTGGACGTGTCGCGTGCAGTCGGTGCGCCGCCACGTAGAATTCGAGAACGGCGTTCATGTAAACGATCGAATCTATGTGTGCTCGGTGTGCGACTCGCCGCTGACGTCCCGGCCTTCGAACCACTGCTGTCTGGCCACTGCCACGCTGGCGCCTTCGATGGAGACGCCTCGGCGTCGCTGTAGCGTCTGCGACGTGACTTTTACGTCGGCGCTTGGCCTGGCCAATCATCTGCGATGCCACGTCGACCAGGCTGGGCCCTCCGGCGCCGCTTGTGCCCGGAGTGTGCGCCATGTCAGCAGCTCAACCGCCACTTCTTTGTCGTCTTCGCGTTCCCCGCCGGCTGCAGCGTCCCGCGCTTCGCGACGCCTCAGAGGCCTAGGGCCTTCTCACGCCGCACCTTCGGTGTGGCCGTCGTCGTCTCCGGCCGCCGGGGCGGGGGTCTCTTCGCCCGTGTCGATCGGCGAGCCGCCTGCCTTGGTGTATGTGTTTTCCAGCGGTTTGTTGACGTCAGTGGGCTCGGCCTCTCTCCCCGGTTCGCTGGCACCATATCCTGCCGCAAGCCCGGTCGCCTCCGAGCAGCCCATGCGCGACACCGGAAATGTCACGTCTTCCTGGCCGCCACACATCGGGGTCGTGACGCCCGCCGGTGTTTTCGTGGATTCGCCCGTTCCCGGGTCACCACGGTCGCCGGATTCTGCGTCACCGCAAAGACCCTCGTCATTCGTTAGGCAAGTCCTGGTTCCATACGACCTCGGGCCTTCGTTGTCATCGCATGGCGAGGCTCCCCCTCGCGCGGCTCGTTGGCAGCTTTGCCCGTTGGCGATGCCGCGTTTCTTCCGAACGACGACGACCACAACGCCCTCACCGACGACGTCGCGGTGTCTTCGCCGCCGCTCGATGCCAAGTCGTCCCCGGTTGTTCTGCCTGGGTCCCCGGTGTCTCCGGCCTCCTCCCCGTCGCCCCCCGCGTCCGTGGACGAGGCCTCGTCGGTTCCCGACGAACCAGACGAAGTACCGGAGCAGCCCAAGTCTGACAACGCGACGCTCCAGATGCCACCGGACCACACGCGCCTCCTCGAGGACCAGACAGGCCTGCTTCGATCCTTGTTGCGAGACCCGCCCTCTGACGAGCCGTGGGGTCAATGCGAGTCAGCTTGGACGCGGGCCGCTGCCTTGGCTGTCGCGGCGGTGCGTCTCCCACTGGTGCGTCCTGGTCGCAAGCGCCGCCATTCCGACCCTTCCAACGCGCTCGACATTCAGCGGCTGTACTGCCGGAAACTTGCCGTACGGTCAGAATGATCTTGGAGGGACCGCCACAGACGTGTGCTATCCCATTACAGCACCTGCAAAATCACTGGGGGCGCACGTGGTCGGCCCGCCAAGCCGACTCTACCCTACTACTCGGACGCGATCCGGCTCCGGCGGGCGTCGACACATCGAACTTCTCGACGGACGAGGTGTTCAGGCGCTTACGCGATTCTGGGAACACGGCTCCCGGCGCAGACCATTTAACCTATCACCATTGGGGAACGGTCGACCCGGAGGCACGGTTCCTGACAGCGTCGTTCAATGCCTGCCTTCACCACCGCCGAACGCCGGACTCCTTGAGCACGACACGGACCATCCTCATCTTCAAGAGGGGAGATCTGCAAGTCCCGTCGAACTGGCAGCCCATAGCCCTCGGCTGCACGGCATCCAACCTCTATGCCAAGTGCCTTGCAGCCCGGCTCCAGGGCTGGATGATCGAACACGCCGTGTTGTCGAAGTGCCAGAAGGGCTTCCTTCCGCACGACGGCGTGTTCGAACTTAATAATACCTTACAGCGCAGGCTCGACATCGCCCGGTCGGGAGGCCCCGACCTGTGTGCGGCGCTGTTGGACTTTAACAACGCGTTTGGTTCAGTCGCGCACCAGGCTTTGCTCGACGCCCTGCGTGGTGCTGGTGCCAGCTCCGTGTTTACGGAGGTAATGGGAGACTTGTACACGGATAACAGCACCTGTATCCTGGCGGTCGAGGGAACCACCGAGCCGATCCCAATCCTGGCAGAGCTACGTCAGGGTTGCCCACTGAGTGTAATCCTCTTAAACTTGGTGATCGACCCCGTCATCCGCGCAGTGCAGGGTGGTGGTTCCGACCACAAGATCCTCGCCTACGCGGACTACCTGACTCCCCTGGCCTCGACTCCGCGCAGACTTAAGCAGCGCATCGATCGTATCGAGACCCTCGCCGTGTCCGTGGGCCTGTCCTTGAACCCGTCCGAGTGCGCGTCCTTCCACATGGTCGGATCGACACCTGTGGGGATGCGCCCGACGGAGTTCAGAGTCTCGGCCCCGCAGGAGTTCCTGCGCAAGCAGGCGTTTGGTGTGTAGCGACACCACGGACCTGAGCTGACGGGGGGGTTTTGACTCCCTCCCACGCCTAGCCGTGCGTGGCTTTGCCGTGTCCGGGGAAAGGGGATCCTGGGGGTTGAGCCGACGCTGGGCGATTGGACCGTTAAGGCCCCCCGGCAGAGGCAACACACCTCTTTGGCCCTGGCTTCACGTAGACGGCACCCCTGGGCTGACCCACCCAGGGGAAATCGGCAGTCGCCTTTTCCTATCTCTCTCTCCCTACATCTTCGTCTTTATCTCTTACTATTTATCTGTCCTGTCTTCTACTCTCTTCCGTTTACTTCCAAACTTCCTGGCGGCCAGGCTTAACCCTGTGCAAATAGCCTACCTTGGTCAAGGCGCATTGGGTTATAGTGGCGTTGTACGGCTGGCGTCTGCATTTTTTAGCATCCGCAAACTTGTAGCGTCCCCTCGTTGGGCTCCGTGGTGGGTGGCCGCCAACGCTGCTGAACAAAAATAAGAAAGGCATGCATAGAGCATTCCCCCTACTGTCTGATCGTACCAGCTCAAAGCGGGTATGCATTGATGATATATATTTTTTCAACCAGCCAAAAGAAACATATCCCCATTTTCATGTTATCCACTGTGAAAAAACTGAAAAGCAAGCCAGGACCGTCTCTCCTTACCTAGTTTCTAGATGTCTCACCGAAACTCTTGGCACAGGATACAAGGTAACCAAAATGGCTAGTGGAGACCTTCTCCTCGAAATCTGCGACAAAGAACAATTTGAAAAGCTAGACCGTCTTTCAGAATTCGGTGGCATACAATAACCATAACACCACATAGATCAATAAACACAACTCGCGGAGTGGTATCTGAGATGGACTTAATTGACTTGACTGAGACTGAACCTTTGGAGGGGTGCAAGAGCCAAAATGTCACTAATGTACAGAGAATCATCATCAGAAGAGATAATAAGAAAACACCGACAAAACACTTAATACTCACGTTTGCATCCAGTAAACTACCGGAATCTATTCAAACAGGGTACACGAAGACATCTATCAGGCCGTACATACCAAACCCTCGTCGTTGCTTCCAATGCCAGAGGTATGGCCATGGCTCTAAAACCTGTCGTGGTTGCCAGACTTGTGCACAATGTGGAGTCCTAGGCCACCTGTCTGAGAACTGCAAACAACCGCCAAACAGTGTAAACTGCGAAGGAAACCATGCCGCATATTCACGCTCCTGCACATACTGGAAAAAAGAAAAAGAAATAATTACGTTGAAGGTGAAGGAGAACATTACATTTAAGGAAGCACGGCGAAGAGTCGCTCCATTCTATGGACCTACATACGCTGATGCGGCGCGTCAGGGGGCACCGTCACACCAGCCCTCGTTACTCCTTCGGCCTGCGCATACCGAGCCGGTGGTTGTGGCACCTGCCCCCAAGGCGGCTGTAGCCCAGGCTACACCGCCTACTCCCAAACAGAGACCGGAGACTCCAGAGTCCTCGGGTCTCAAGGCCTCACCTCACCAGGCGAGGCCCTAAATTTGTACTAACAGCCCGCACATGCGGGCATCCAGTGCCTCCGAGGAGGCAATAAATACGTCGGTATCCTTGGTGCCGAAAGAGCGGCGTGGCTCCTTGGAGCGCGCCAAAAAAACAAAAAAGCAGATAGCAGGGCCTGGTGACGGCCCTGTTAAGTGAACTCAAACTCCCTGTCTAAACAGCCACTCGCTTTTCGTACACACAGCACTATTTTACATTCATCATGAACACTCAAATTTACAATAGAACGTCAGGGGCCTTCTCAGAAACCTCGACGACATCCAAGAACTTTTACACGAACACTCGCCAAAAGTGCTGTGTGTACAAGAAACACACCTTAATTCAAAACACACAAATTTTCTTCGTAAATACGTTATTCTCCGAAAGGACCGTGTTGATGCCATGACATCATCCGGAGGTGTTGCCATCATAGTGAATCAAGGAATTGCATGCACACACTTACAACTCCAAACATCCCTTGAGGTAGTTGCTGTTCGAGCAGTTCTTTTTGATAAACTGATCACAATCTGCACTATTTACATTCCTCCTAGCTATCAGCTGCAAAAACGTGATTTCCACTCTTTAATTCATGAACTTCCGGAGCCTTATGTTCCCCTTGGAGTCTTTAATGCGCATAGCAGGCTACGGGGTGACTCTCGGTATGACGCGCGAGGTCGACTGATCGAACAGCTCCTTCTCTCGTCGAGCGCGTGTCTCCTGAATCGAAAAGAACCAACATATTATAATCTCGCTAATAACACCTACTCCTCCATAGACTTAAGCATAGCATCTCCATCTCTTGTGCCTCTACTCCAGTGGAATGTCGTCAGTAATCTGTACGGAAGTGACCACTCCCCCGTAGTTTTGAGCACAACTACAGTAACTAAGTGCCCACCACGTGTTTCCAAGTGGCCCATAAATAGAGCCGACTGAGAACAGTTTTATACCATCACTCGTCTAGGTTGGAATGACATATTGTCACGTGATCACAGAACGACCACAACGTCTGTTCACAGGAGCAGCACTGGACGTCGAGCCGAACCGAACGTTAGAGCACGAGCACACACCAACCGTCCTCTTCTTCTTTCACACCATGGCACATACTCGCATTGGCATGGCTAAACCTCGTTCCATGCCTGTGGCATTACCCCCCCCCCCTTCGAAAAAAAAGTACCACCCCGATGACCAATGCCGATTAAAAGTTAAAGTAGTCGCGTACACGCACAAAGACGCGTGATGAAGCAGTGTCAGGTGGCTCGGGGGTAGTGTGGCTTCATCCGTGACACATGAACAATGTCGGCCTGCTGGGAACATCGAGATCGCTGAGCTGTGTCTTCAAGCAGAATTTCGTAGTTGACATCTGTGAGGCGCCGTAGTACTCTATAGGGACCGAAGTAGCGGTGAAGTAACTTTTCCGAGTGGCCCCTTTTGCGAACGGGGATCCACAGCCAGACCAGATCACCGGGTTGGTAAATGACATGGCGATGACGGGAGTTGTACCTCTGCGAGTCGATTCGTTGTTGTTTTCGGATCCGCTCGAGTGCAAGCTGGCGGGCCGCGTCGGCGAGCCGGATAAAGTCGTTCGCATCAGTAGTAATATCGGTCGTGTCAGGCAACAGCATGGCATCAAGCATCGTAATTGCTTCTCGGCCGTGAAGCAACCGGAATGGAGTGAAACCCGTAGTCTCTTGAACCGCACTGTTGTAAGCGAACGTTACGTATGGCAAAATTGCATCCCAGTTTTGTGATCACGGCCGACGTACATTGATAGCATGTCAGCGAGCGTCTTGTTTAATCTCTCCGTCAGACCGTTGGTTTGTGGATGGTATGCGGTTGTTTTGCGATGAGCTGTTCCACTAAGTCTCGTGACGTCTTGCATCAATTGGGCTGTAAAGGCTGTTCCACGGTCAGTGATAAGAACTGTTGGCGCTCCATGGCGGAGGACGATGTTGTTGATGAAAAAATACGCAACCTCATTGGCGGTGCCTCGTTGTAGGGCTTTCGTTTCGCAGTATCTCGTTAAATAGTCAGTAGCGACTACGATCCAGCGGTTGCCATCATGTGACTTCGGGAAGGGCCCAAGCAAGCCCATGCCGATTCGTTCAAATGGTTGTGACGGGGGTGCAACAGGCTGTAATAAACCAGCAGGGCGCACAGGTGGGGCTTTACGGCGCTGGCAATGATTGCATGTTTTAACGTAATGCTTGACATCCTGGGTGAGCTTTGGCCAGTAGTAGCGAGTCCGAATCCGGGCAAGGGTACGTGCGAATCCTAGGTGGCCGGAGGAAGGCTCGTCGTGGCAGGCAGATAAAATGTCAGCACGTAGCCCTGGTGGAACGACGAGGAGGTACTCAGTCGCATAAGGTTCGAAGTTCTTTTTGTAGACGATGTCGTTGCGGAGACAAAATGACCCTGAACGTGCAAATGCCGATGGTGGACTCGAGCTGCGACCTTGAAGGTATTTGATAAGTTGTTGGATCTCTGAATCATTCCACTGTTGTTGGGCCAAGTCAGATTCACTGACTGCACAAAGAAAATGGCCATCGGTATCAGCATCAGTGTGCCTGCGGCCCGACTTGTAGACGACTGTAACCTCAAATTCTTGAAGGCGTAAGCTCCACCTCGCGAGGCGCCCTGAAGGGTCCTTGAGATTGGCCAGCCAACAGAGGGCATGATGGTCCGTAACTACTCTGAATGGACGGCCATACAGATACGGTCGGAACTTTGTTATCGCCCAAATAACAGCAAGACATTCCTTCTCCGTGGTCGAGTAGTTAGTTTCCGCAGATGACAAAATGCGGCTAGCATAAGCGATGGGACGTTCAGCGCCGTCTTGCCACTGGACGAGTACTGCACCAAGACCGATGTTGCTTGCGTCAGTGTGAAGTTCGGTGGTGGCATCTTCATCAAAGTGCCCTAGTAAGGGTTCACTCTGAAGGCACTGCTGAAGCTGGGAAAAAGCGGCTCTCTGCTCTGGACCCCACACAAAAGGAGTATCCTCCTTCGTTAAACGGGTAAGGGGTTCAGCGATGTTGGCAAAGCTCTGGACAAAGCGCCTGTAGTAGGCGCAGAGACCCAAAAACCGGCGCAAATCCCGTTTGTTCGAAGGTGGAGGAAATGCAGCAACAGCCATGGTCTTTTCTGGGTCTGGTCTAATGCCATCGTGACTGATAAGGTGGCCGAGGAACTTTAGTTCTTCGTAGCCGAAATGACACTTCTCCGGTTTTAGAGATAGGCCTGCGGATCGAATAGCGACGAAGACGGACTGAAGTCGTTGTAAATGTTGCTCAAATGTTTTGGAAAAAACAACGACGTCGTCTAAATACACGAGGCAGGATTCCCACTTCAGACCGGACAGGACGGTGTCCATCATCCTTTGGAACGTTGCCGGTGCAGAGCACAATCCAAATGGTAACACTTTGAATTCGTAGAGGCCATCGGGAGTTATGAATGCTGTTTTTTCCCTGTCACGTTCATCGACCTCGATCTGCCAGTAGCCGCTGCGTAAATCCATTGAGGAAAAATATCGGGCATGTCGAAGTCGATCCAGTGAATCATCTATGCGTGGGAGAGGGTAGACGTCTCTCTTCGTCACTTTGTTGAGCTTCCGGTAATCGACGCAAAATCGAAGAGTGCCGTCTTTCTTTTTAACAAGTACGACGGGTGACGCCCATGGACTGTTCGAGGGTTGGATGACGTCGTCGTCGAGCATCTGTTTCACTTGAAAACGTATTGCCTCTTGTTCTTTTTGCGACACGCGGTAGGCGTGCTGTCGTACAGGCCGTTCGGTAGGGTCCGTTATAATGCGGTGCTTCACGGTTGGGGTCTGCTTGATTTTGGAGGTGGACGCAAAGCAATCACTATACGTACGTAAAATCATGCGTATCTGCTGTTGCTGCGCACAGGATAGCTGGCAATTCACGTCAACTGTACTGGCTATATCAGTGTTACCTTCGGCAGCAGTGGCAATCGGAGCGATAGTGGAACATTCTGCGTCATCGATGGCTTCAAAGTTCGCGATTGCTGTTCGCTTTGCCAAGTGTTGGTACTGGCCGCCGAAATTCGTGATCAGAAGCTGAGTCCTCCGATGTTTCAGTTTGACGATAGCACGCGCGACACAAATCTGCCGAGCCAAGAGCACCGAGAGGTTAGTTTCCGCGATGCCACTACTCTTGTTGTCACAGTCGCTCTCCACCGTTACCAACATACTGGCTCGCGGCGGCAGTGCGATGGTGTCGTCAGCAATTCGAAGTGTTGTGGTCGGCGCAACTGCATCCTTTCGTAGGGCTGTATGGTCGTTAGATAACGTTATGAGCAGGTCGCGAAGGTTAATAATGGCTCCATGCTCGCGGAGAAAATCCATTCCGAGAATCAGGTTTTGGGAGCATTCGCGCAATACAACGAAGGAAACAATGTACGTCGACTCACGAATTCGGAGGCGGGCAGTGCACATTCCTAGCGGTGTCAATAGGTGACCTCCCGCAGTCCGGAGGTTGGTTCCATGTCCCCAAGGTGTCGTTACCTTTCTTAGCTGTGCAGCGAGGTCAGCGCTTATAACAGAATAATCGGCACCCGTATCTACCAGAGCGGTCAGCGGGTGGTTGTCGACAAGAACAGAGATACGAGCAGAGACCTGTTTGTCGTCGATGGCACACGTCGGTGAAAGAATGTCGTCGGATGTCGGCAGGCAAATCGGGGGAGGGTCTTGTAACGGTCGATCAACAGCGGCCTCACCCCCAGAGGTCGCTGTTCTTAGTTTCCCCGGCGCGGGCTTGTGGATCTAGGCGATCTTCCTGCAAGGACGTCCGCAAAGGTTGATTGTTGGCCAGGTGACGTGGAACGCCGTGGAGATGGTGAGCGGGATTGGCGACGCGGAAGGGTTGAGGATCGTTGGCTTGCCAAGTATTCGGCGATAGCACGGGGCCGCTCACCATCTCTGGGTCGACGAGCATCCGGACGAAAGCCGGGAAGACCCATGTGCCTGTAGGCGCACTCACGGTAGATGTGACCTGGTTCACCACAGTGATAACATAGAGGCCGGTTGTCGGGAGCACGCCATACACTGGATTTCCGTGTAAGGGGTGGGTTGCCGTACTGCGGTGGTCCCGAGTAGAACGACGGTGCCGTCTGCAGGGTGGACGGACGGGACGGATAGCCAACAGCCGGTGCAGGAGTACGTAGTGCTTCCGCGTACGTTAATAGCGGAGCTTCGGCTGGACGCGGGGCCGTCATGGGTTGGACTTCGGCTGCACGCAGAGTCGTCATGGGGTGCACCAGCTGCCGGACCTCTTCGCGAACGACATCCGTTAAAGCAGCAACATGGGGCGGAGAAGACACCACGTGCAGCTTTTGCAGCTCCTCGCGCACAATACTGCGCACGAGCTCCGTCAGGTCTTTTACAGTCGTGACGTCAGGTGTTGGTAGGGCCGACGACACTGACGAAAGACTGCCAGGACGTTCATACTGGTACGAACGCTGCCTTAGCATTCTCTCCATTGTCGTGGCTTCGCGAAGGAAATCCTCTACAGTGCTGGGAGGGTTCCGCACTAGTCCCGCGAACAGCTGCTCCTTCACTCCCCGCATTAGGAGGCGCACCTTCTTCTCTTCCGTCATTGAGGAGTCGGCTCGCCTGAACAGCCGCGTCATGTCCTCAACGAACATGGCAACACTCTCGTTCGGACGCTGGTTTCGGGAATTGAGGAGCCGTTCCGCTTGCTCCTTTCGGTCAGAGCTTCGGAAGGTATTTCGCAACTGGTTGCAAAACTCTGGCCAGGTTGTCATAGTGGCTTCATGGTTTTCGAACCAAGTGCGCGCAGAGTCCTCGAGATAAAAGTAGACGTACCGAAGCTTTCGCTGCTCGTTCCACTCGTTGACGCTGCCGCAACGGTTGTAGTCGTCGAGCCAGTCGTCGACGTCCTCATAAGGGTCACCGTGGAACGGCTTCGGAGTACGCGGGACGTTGAAGAACCATGGAGGAGGCAGCGTTGATGTTTCTTGGGTTTGCGTTCCCGCACTAGCCATAGTACTGCCGAGTTGAGGAAATGGTCCGAATTCAGGAGGTAGGCCTAGTTGTCGCCTGCTACGCCGTAGGTCAGCTGGTTCTTCCAAGTCGCGACTAGTGTCGGGACCTTGCTGCTGATTGCAGTGCATACAACACTACCCAGCACCTCCACCAGAAAATGTCACGTGATCACAGAACGACCACAACGTCTGTTCACAGGAGCAGCACTTGACGTCGAGCCGAACCGAACGTTAGAGCACGAGCACACACCAACCGTCCTCTTCTTCTTTCACACCATGGCACATACTCGCATTGGCATGGCTAAACCTCGTTCCTTGCCTGTGGCAATATGTACTTTGAACATTGATGTTGCTGTCAACTACTTCACAGCCTTTTTGATTGATGCTGCAACAAAATGCATCCCACAAACAAATGGACACCCTGAAAAACGGCGTGTGCCATGGTGGAACTCTAAATGCCGAAACGCGCGCAAACAGCAAAACAGAGCTTGGAGGCTGCTTTGAAACTAACCGACAGCCGAAAATCTCGACACTTTCAAAAAAAATAAAGTCTCAAGGCAGGAGAACGCGTCGGCAGGCCAGAAGGGAAAGCTGGCAGAAGTTTTTGTCAGGGATCAATTCATACACACAGGAGGCTAAAGTCTGGAACATGGTCGGTAGGATAGCAGGTAAACAAGTACACACACTTCCACTCGTAAACACTCAGGGTGATACCTTGGAAGATCAGGCAAACTTCCTCGGTGCACACTTTGAACAGGTGTCCAGCTCATCCCACTATACTGACACTTTCCAAAAATACAGAACAAGAACAGAAAAGCAGAAACTCGAACACAAAGGCACTAGATACGAGGCATATAACCAAGCTTCTTGTCTAGCTGAGCTGCGAACGTCTCTAAACTCCTGCAGTACCTCTGCCCCAGGTTCTGACCGTGTGGTGTATGAAATGTTAAAAAACCTACCAATCGAAACACGAAAAACCTTACTTTGTTTGTACAATGCTATCTGGTTTTCTGGCACTATCCCTACCTCCTGGAAAGAGGCTGTTATTATTCCCATTTTAAAAAAGGGCAAGGACCCTTCTTTACCATCGAGTTATAGGCCTATTGCACTAACAAGCTGCTTGTGCAAAGTATTCGATAAAATGATAAACTGCCGACTTGTACATATCCTTGAAACAAACAATATGCTCGACCCATTTCAGTGCGGCTTTCGAAAAAGTAGATCCACTACAGACCACCTTGTTCGTATTGAGGCACAGATCAGGGACGCCTTCGTCCATAAACAATATTTTCTCTCTGCATTCCTCGATATCGAAAAGGCTTATGATAAAACATGGCGTTTTGGAATTCTAAGAGACCTGTCCCACCTTGGCGTGCGCGGAAAAATATTTCACATAATCAAAAATTACCTGTCAAACCGGACATTCCGTGTCCGAGTGGGCACGGTTCTTTCTCAATTATTTGTCCAGGAAACAGGCGTGCCACAAGGTGGTGTACTTAGCTGCACACTTTTTCTCATCAAAATGAATTCCTTGCGCTTGTCCATTCCTCGCAATATGTTTTATTGTACATATGTCGATGACGTCCAGCTTGGCTTTAGATCTTGCAATCTGGCAATGTATGAGTGGCAGGTTCAGTTAGGTTTAAACAAGGTCTCCAAATGGGCAGAGGAAAACGGATTCCGACTGAACCCACAAAAAAGCGCTTGTGTCTTGTTCTCCCGAAAGAGAGGCATGCACTCAGAACCCGACATTGAACTGAACGGTCAACGTCTGTCTGTTAATACAGAGCATAAATTCTTAGGATTCATCTTGGACAACGAGTTGACCTTCGTACCGCACATCAAGTATCTAAAAACAAAATCTCTAAAAGACATGAATGTTTTAAAGGTGTTGTCACGTACTAGGTGGGGTAGTGACAGGCAATGTCTCATGAACCTATGTAGAAGCCTCATTCGCACCCGCTTAGATTATGGGGCCGTTGTTTATCACTCTGCGACTCGAAGTGCTTTGAAGATGCTGGATCCCGTGCACCATTTGGGCATTCGCCTTTCTACAGGTGCTTTTCGTACCAGCCCCGTAGAAAGCCTTTACGCTGAGTCAAATGAGTGGTCGCTTCATCTGCAAAGAACTTACATGTCCTTTGTATATTTCCTTAAGGTGAAAGCAGACAAGAGGCACCCATCATACTCTACTATTAATGATTTTTCGAGCTCAATTCTGTTTCAAAACAGGCCTTCGATGAGGCAGCCCTTCTCAGTTCGCCTGAAGGGTCTAGCTGAGGACACTGGAGTGTCACTCGAACACAATTTAATGGCTCCTGTAGCATACCTTCCACCGTGGCAGTGGCAGACTATAGATTGCGATGTGTCTTTCCTAGAAATTACTAAACATGCGCCTATTGCCCATATTCGAACACACTTCCTGAAACTTCAACACAAATACACACGTCCTGAGTTCTTTACAGATGCCTCCAAGTCTAACTCCTCTGTGTCCTACGCTGCTGTCGGCCCATTCTTTTCGGATGCTGGCGCTCTACATTCAGACACATATATCTTCACAGCGGAAGCTTATGCGATACTTGTGGCGGCTAAACCTCGTTCCATGCCTGTGGCATTACCCCCCTTCGAAAAAAAAGTACCACCCCGATGACCAATGCCGATTAAAAGTTAAAGTAGTCGCGTACACGCACAAAGACGCGTGAAGAAGCAGTGTCAGGTGGCTCGGGGGTAGTGTGGCTTCATCCGTGACACATGAACAATGTCGGGCTGCTGGGAACATCGAGATCGCTGAGCTGTGTCTTCAAGCAGAATTTCGTAGTTGACATCTGTGAGGCGCCGTAGTACTCTATAGGGACCGAAGTAGCGGTGAAGTAACTTTTCCGAGTGGCCCCTTTTGCGAACGGGGATCCACAGCCAGACCAGATCACCGGGTTGGTAAATGACATGGCGATGACGGGAGTTGTACCTCTGCGAGTCGATTCGTTGTTGTTTTCGGATCCGCTTGAGTGCAAGCTGGCGGGCCGCGTCGGCGAGCCGGAAAGTCGTTCGCATCAGTAGTAATATCGGTCGTGTCAGGCAACAGCATGGCATCAAGCATCGTAATTGCTTCTCGGCCGTGAAGCAACCGGAATGGAGTGAAACCCGTAGTCTCTTGAACCGCAGTGTTGTAAGCGAACGTTACGTATGGCAAAATTGCATCCCAGTTCTTGTGATTACGGTCGACGTACATAGATAGCATGTCAGCGAGCGTCTTGTTTAATCTCTCCGTCAGACCGTTGGTTTGTGGATGGTATGCGGTTGTTTTGCGATGAGCTGTTCCACTAAGTCTCGTGACGTCTTGCATCAATTGGGCTGTAAAGGCTGTTCCACGGTCAGTGATAAGAACTGTTGGCGCTCCATGGCGGAGGACGATGTTGTTGATAAAAAAATACGCAACCTCATTGGCGGTGCCTCGTTGTAGGGCTTTCGTTTCGCAGTACCTCGTTAAATAGTCAGTAGCGACTACGATCCAGCGGTTGCCATCATGTGACTTCGGGAAGGGCCCAAGCAAGTCCATGCCGATTCGTTCAAACGGTTGTGACGGGGGTGCAACAGGCTGTAATAAACCAGCAGGGCGCACAGGTGGGGCTTTACGGCGCTGGCAATGATTGCATGTTTTAACGTAATGCTTGACATCCTGGGTGAGCTTTGGCCAGTAGTAGCGAGTCCGAATCCGGGCAAGGGTACGTGCGAATCCTAGGTGGCCGGAGGAAGGCTCGTCGTGGCAGGCAGATAAAATGTCAGCACGTAGCCCTGGTGGAACGACGAGGAGGTACTCAGTCGCATAAGGTTCGAAGTTCTTTTTGTAGACGATGTCGTTGCGGAGACAAAATGACTCTGAACGTGCAAATGCCGATGGTGGACTCGAGCTGCGACCTTGAAGGTATTTGATAAGTTGTTGGATCTCTGAATCATTCCACTGTTGTTGGGCCAAGTCAGATTCACTGACTGCACAAAGAAAATGGCCATCGGTATCATCGTTCCTCGATGTCGTCGCGAGGGGTGCGCGCGAAAGGCAATCAGCATCAGTGTGCCTGCGGCCCGACTTGTAGACGACTGTAACCTCAAATTCTTGAAGGCGTAAGCTCCACCTCGCGAGGCGCCCTGAAGGGTCCTTGAGATTGGCCAGCCAACAGAGGGCATGATGGTCCGTAACTACTCTGAATGGACGGCCATACAGATACGGTCGGAACTTTGTTATCGCCCAAATAACAGCAAGACATTCCTTCTCCGTGGTCGAGTAGTTAGTTTCCGCAGATGACAAAATGCGGCTAGCATAAGCGATGGGACGTTCAGCGCCGTCTTGCCACTGGACGAGTACTGCACCAAGACCGATGTTGCTTGCGTCAGTGTGAAGTTCGGTGGTGGCATCTTCATCAAAGTGCCCTAGTAAGGGTTCACTCTGAAGGCACTGCTGAAGCTGGGAAAAAGCGGCTCTCTGCTCTGGACCCCACACAAAAGGAGTATCCTCCTTCGTTAAACGGGTAAGGGGTTCAGCGATGTTGGCAAAGCTCTGGACAAAGCGCCTGTAGTAGGCGCAGAGACCCAAAAACCGGCGCAAATCCCGTTTGTTCGAAGGTGGAGGAAATGCAGCAACAGCCATGGTCTTTTCTGGGTCTGGTCTAATGCCATCGTGACTGATAAGGTGGCCGAGGAACTTTAGTTCTTCGTAGCCGAAATGACACTTCTCCGGTTTTAGAGATAGGCCTGCGGATCG
>NW_023609784.1:0-16995 GCF_013339725.1 Rhipicephalus microplus
CGTGGCAACGCCGGCAAGACGCGACAATTTTATAATTTAGTATTACGTGACGCCAATGGATGACGAAGGTATGTGACTGGTGCACATGATAATCACGCATGCGTGTCGTGTGAGAACACGACTATATGCCACAGTGAAGGTGCCTATACATTCCACGTGACGCGGTGCACGTGCTCGCCGGCGTTATTTCGTCGCGTCACGCCGGCGTTGGCACACCAGGCGCCGGTCCTGCCATAGACTCACAGTCACGTGCCGCGCTGCGTTGCTTTGACGCATGCGCGTCTCAGCGTGTAAGGCGCCCCTCACACACGAAAAGAGGGAGAGGCAGTGTTGTCATTGATTGATTTGTGGGGTTTAACGTCCCAAAACCACGATATGATTATGAGAGACGCCGTAGTGGGGCTCCGGAAATTTTGACCACCTGGGGTTCTTTAAAGTGCACCCAAATCTGAGCACACGGGCCTACAACATTTCCGCCTCCATCGGAAATGCAGCCGCCGCAGCCGGGATTCGAACCCGCGCCCTGCGGGTCAGCAGCCGAGTACCTTAGCCACTAGACCACCGCGGCGGGGCTGGCAGTGTTGTCAAGGTAACGCGTCGGCACGAATTGCAGCATGTCGCATTTCGCACTGGTTACCATCGGGCCGCGCTGGCGGATGCTGGTCGCGCCGGTCGCGCCTGGCGTTAGAGTATAGAGTGCTCGCGTTTTGCTAACGTAGCGTCACTGTGCCCAGCATATGCGCTTACCAACGCTACATTGGAGTATATTGGGTCCTTCATGACTTGCTCGTGGTCATTTTACTAGCTCCAAATAAAGCAAATTTGGTGTTACGGTACGCCAATGGATGACGAATATATGATAGGTGCAAACAAGTTAATCCTAACACGCATGTCATGTCAGAATCTGACAACATAGGACGCTCATAGCGTGCTCGCGGCCATTTTCCTAGCTACACATGTACTAAATTTGGTATCATGTGTCGTGAATAGACGACGAAGGTAATCGATACACCCAAACATGATAATCATGACACGGAATTTATGTACGGCATCATTTACCTCCACCTCGTAACTTTGTGCTGATTTTAAAGCGACATATCAACATTTCTTATTCGTGCTTCGCATATCATCAATTGCCATTGCACGTGGGGTCTGCCAATATTTTTGAAGAATCTAAAGCTCTGAAAAACCTCCTGTACTGTATATTGCACATGGAAACTACTATACGGCTCACCCATCTTTCATTTCAGTATTCGTCCAGGTGCATGTTCATTTAGCGTTCCTTTGCTTCCATGAAGGTCATATTTGGACAAGTGCACACCTTTTGTTCAAGATAACGTGAAATATTTGCGTTCAGCCTCGCAGGCTGCTACAAGGTATTCTCCACCGCCTATACCCACTTCGGAATAGTTTGTCACGGTTTGGCTGCTTTTGTACCAGCCAATGCATTGTCCTCCTCACACCTTTCACAGCCGCTTCAATCGTGAAGGTCTTCCTGTGTTGAATTCAGGCCTTCTCCTCAGAGCACTTGGACACCTTGGCGAGAAACGTGCTCGGCCTGCGTTCACTCACCTCACACGTTTCGGAGCAAAGCCAGATGTGCTTCACTGACCCCCTTCGCCCAATCGAGCCGCAGAGCACGTAGTCTCAACAGCGACCATGTTTGTCATCCGTTGTGTGGGTTTGTTCATCTTCGTTGTCGTCGCATAAAGTATAGAGATGCTCAAAGCAATTGAAACATACCCGAAGTGCAGCCATAAAAAAGGATGGTCATGCACGCACTAACGCTGTTTATAAGGAACGGGAAACTAACATTCAAGAGGGCTCATACGAATAAATGCAGAGAACATTTAACGAAGAGGAGCTAAATAAGCAAACTTTTTTTTGCTTACAGCGTGGTTGCAGCTGTACGTCAGCTATTTTTAGGAACGGCATTCAGCTCTCTCATAGTAGAGTACCAAGTACTCTAAATCATTTACCACTTTTTCTGAACGTGCAAGCGTGTATGTGTCTGTGTGTTTACGTGCGTGCGAACGCTATGAGAGGCCAAAAGCCAGAATAGCGTCGTTAGGCTTGAAAAAACAAGCCCAATATCAAGAAGGAGGTTACTTTACGCACAAAAGGCGAGTGGTTTCTTGACACACTATATGCAAGTGTATAACAAATGATCTCTACAATAATAGGTGATCGGAAGCAGTAACGTTAAAAAAAATGTGGCAAAAATGCGTTATTCTTAAGACGTGATATTTTTAAGACGTGATGCACTGCTTCCGTTAAGGTGTACACAAAACTACAGAGACTCAGCAAAGCCTTAAAAACAACAAAAAAAGCAAAAAAGTCTTGTATCTATTAGTGCACCACGCCGGATTAATTCTGTTTGAATCTTGCATTACTTTATTTCTTCTAGATGATTTCATAAGGAGGATATACGCTCCTAGTTTCTGTGTGCAAGCGGTGAAAGGCGAAATATCTGCGTTCACTGTAAAATAAATTATTCCATAAGGGCGACTTAAGGAGGTGATATTCTCTTTCACCACCAAGCCCGAGGTGCGACTTCCCTTGGCGGGGGGATAAAATGGGCTGAAACCACTAGTTTTTCCTGGTCATCAAAAATCTGAAAATATAACATTTGAACAGATGCAAAATGGGAGTAACTGAACAAAATAATTGGCAGATCCCACGTACAGTGGGAATCGATGATATGTGTAGAACGAGTGAGAAAAGTTTATATGATGCTTTAAAATCAGTACGACGTTTTAAGGTGGAGGTAAATGACGCCGTAAATGACTTTCGTGACATGATTATCATTTTTGGATGTGTCGTTTACCTTCGTCATCTATTTATGTCACGTGATACCAAGTTTAGTATATGTGGAGCTGGTGAAACGACCGCGGGCATGCTATGAGCGTTGTATATTGTCATGTCCTCACATGACACGCGTGTCAAGATTGTCATGTTTGCACCATTCATATACTTTCGAACGATTGCCGGCCATGCAGGCAAGGCTAAGCCCGCCTGCTTCAACACCACCACCACCACCACCACCACCACCTCAACCAATGAAGTCTTTTAACACCAAATTTCTTATATGTTGAGCTAGCAAAACGGTCGCGAGCGCATCATGATGGGTCCAATCAACTCCAATGTAGTGGTTACGTTGCGCACGCTGGGTCCAGCGACGCTACGTTAGCAAAACGCGAGCACTCTATAGTCTGACGCCAGGCGCGAACGGTGTGACGAGCGTCCGTCGGCGTGTAAAAACGGCAAACGGTGGGAAGTGCGACATGCTGCATTTCGCGCTGATGCGTTAACCAGAAAACACTGCGTCGCCCTCTTTTAGTGGCGGATGGACGCCGGACGCGCTAAAACGTGCATGCGTCAAAGCAACGCACCGCAGGCGCACGCCTTCGAGTATATGGCAGGACCGGTGCCTGGCGTGGCAACGCCGGCGTGACACGACGAAATGAACGCCGCTGAGCATGCGCACGACGTCCCGTCGAAACGTTTTGACACCTTGACTGTGGCTTGTAGTCATGTTCTCACATGGCACGCATCTCATGATTATCATGTTTGCACCAGTCACATATCTTCGTCATCTACGACGTCACGTAATACTAAATTTGGCACATGTGAAGCTAGCAAAACGACTGGAGCACATAATGAGTGTGACATGTAGTCATGGTTGTACATGACACGCATGTCGTGTATATTGTTTTTATCTGTCATTTTTCTATGTCGTTCGTTCGCATCACTTAATACCGAGCTTGGTACATGTGAAGCTATCGAAACGGCCGTGAGCACATCATGAGCGTAGCATGTAGTCTTGTTACATGACACGCATCTCATGTTTATCATGTTTGCACAGGTGTCATACCTTCGTCATCCATTCACGTCCCATATTACCAAATTTGGTATAAGTGAAGCTAACAAAATAGCCGCGAGCGCATCATGACGTAGCATGTAGTCATGTTATATGACACACCTCTCATGTTTATCCTGTTTGCACCAGTACGATACCTTCGTCAACTATTCACGTCCCGTAATACCAACTTTGTTATAAGTGAAGCTAACGAAACGCCTGCGAGTGAATCTCGAGCTTGGCATGTATCATGTTGTCATGATTTTCATGTTAGGGACTGTCGCTTGTGTTTGCCATGGAATCATGTCATACCATACCAGCTTTGCAACATGCCATGTGAACGAAACAACCTTAAAGTCGTAGGCAGCTAGATAGATAGACAGATAGATAGATAGATAGATAGATAGATAGATAGATAGATAGATAGATAGATGTATATAGATAAGAATAGATGATAGATATAGATATAGATAGATACGCGCAGAGTGGCCGAAGTTCGGTGAGAAATGCTTCGCATTTGAAGTTTCGAGGGGGGCGGAAGGGTGTATCTAAGTACGCCCATTTGGACAAGAACAAACCAGCGAGCAGAACCGTTCTCCACCTCAGGGTCAACATCGCAAAGTTATTTGAGTAGGACACTTTCAATATCGCGGGCCGCACTAACGCTCTTTCTTTTTCGATTTTAACTGCACCCTATGACTACAGCTTATGAAAAACTGCGCGCTCGTACGGCGGAGAAACATGTCAGAGAGAGAGTAATGAAGATGCAAGGAAAGGCAGGGAGGTCAACTAGACGCACATCCGGTTTTGCTACCCTGTACTGGTGAAGAATAAAGGGGAGAAACATGTCAGAGTCCGAACTATGCCACCATATCTGGACTTGGAGCGCGGGAAGCTTGCGTTTGCTCTGTTGGTCGAGGCAGCCATTTTAAATGGTGGCAGCCTGTATGAAGTCGTCAATGTTGCCCACAAATTTGAAGCAGAGGACACATGGTACGTTATTCTGAATGAAGTTTGCACGTTAGTTTTTGGTGTGTGTGCACGCAAGTGCAACCTAATCCCCGTTGAAAGGTTCTCGCAGGGTTCAGCTTCGAGATGACTGACACACTTGTTTCTTTCGTGAAACTATGTGCTTTGTGTGTTGCGAGTGCATACTCTAAATAGCTGCGTTCGAAAGAAGGGAAACTTAACAATTTTAAGTACTATACCTGCGGCAAGGGACCATACATGCAAAGAAAGTGCTGTTTGTAGCGCAAATGCACATTTCGATTGTCGGGCCGCCATGTGATGATCACAACGTCGCTTGAGGTCATCATGAACATCGCATTGCGTTTTGTGCTGTTCACGCCCGGTGTTTCGTGCGATGGCGTGTAACACTCAGCCAGAAAGTTATTCCATGAGGAGCGAGAGTACCTAAGTTGATGTCACGTGCTATCACTCAGAATGTGTGCGTTTCAATAAGATTTTTCTGATTAAGAAATTGTAAATCATGAGAGGCATTTTCTGCGTTTTGAACTTTAGTAATATGTTAATTTGTAAGCGATGCGGTAGGAGTAGCTGATACTTAGCTGGGCTTTTAAACTTCCGTTGTAGGAACATAGTGGCCGAATGTTTGGACGTCGCCTCGTCTATTCTTGAAAGATACTCACTGTTCCTTGTCTCGTCTGTTCTTGTTTAACCCGTGCGCGCGTGGTTGTATAAACGATCGAATGAGCAGAAATCAGGCAATATTGGTAGCATGGAATAACTAAATTGTGCACGTTGCCTACTCGGCCATCACTGTGCTGCCAAAACATTTTTGATGCCTTCACCAGGATCTATACAGAATGTTGCAATTTGGCTCAATTGTGTTGCTTATTTAGTGTTGTAACAATGTTGCGCCTGCATGGATCTTTCTATAGGATGCCCTGTCTAGTTGCGCTACTCGCAATGGCTTATATGTCCAAACACTAACTCGCTGATTCGTAAAGAATGGTAAAGTCGTGCTTTTTTCTTCTCCATAGCGTAATCAAGCTCTACTTAGCCCTATTTGGTGCAGAAGGACATATTGGCACGGCACCTCACTCACCATGTTGGTGTAGTGGCTAAGGCATTCAGCTGCAGACTGTTACGAAAGACGGGGACGCCAACACGGTCCCGAAGGCGCCACTGCTTTCAACTCCGTCGGGAAGGTCACCAGCCGTTTGGTAGCGTATGTTTTTCAGCTCGCGACTGCTTCTGCGCAGAGCTGATAAGACGAGCGGACGAGACGACGGTGAGTTAAACAAGGTTTATGTACAGCATATATACAGAGGCGTTACAATTTCGGCACTGGGGCCGACAGAGACTCGAAGAGCCGAGCTCTCCTCTCTAACACATAGGTCAACTTTTCGCCTAAGACCGCCGACTCACACACATGTCGGCTCTCCGACATGGGGACTCCTCTCTCAACGGACCGCCGATCGCGACGCGCCGCAGGGCTTCTTTTATTTGCACCGGGTCCAACCAAAATGTCCAATCAGAAGCGCCGCTGGTCGTCAGGGCAGATTCCTCCAATGGGGTCGCCGCTGGGCCACATCAGACCCCCAGACACGAAGACGCCGGCTCGCTGTCACGTGCGCTGCTGACTCACTGCAGGGCCAGAGAGGCGTGCGCGTGTTTACGCCGTTGAGTTGTTCGTGTCAGGCGGACTGCGGGCTGGCCTTGACCCAGATTGCCTTTTTCAGAGGCACGGACGTTTGACGAGGACTCGCTGGCACAACAGCACCCCCGCCGCCAGACAATGCACCGGAAAGACGAGCTGCTTCCACGGGGCTCGGATGTCAGGTGCGCTCGTTCGCCAGTCCCTCCAGGTTCGCCTCCAGGGCCATGGGGAGAATACAGCTCCAGACTTCCGGAAACACATCCCATTTTTGACGAGATCCCAGCTCCACTGGCTTGTCGCCACAACTTGCTGGCCAACTTCGCTCGTCTCTTCTGACCATCTTCGGTTTCAGCACTTGACAATGGTTCTGCAACTTGCTAAGAACGGTTCGACAACAAACAACACACGACACAAGCAAGTGCCCTCGGTCACCCGCCAGAACACCAGACAAAGTATAGTACAACATATACCCAGCTAAGTGTCTATCGGAATTTCGTTCCCTCTACATCAAGAGGCACATGTGGGACAAAAGACCCTTAAATGACAACTCAATTTTTTTTTCCACGTACAACAACGTAACGAATTAGAATACAACTTAAAGTTGGCTCCTTGAGCTCACTCCTGACGAGAGCGCTCGGCCCAGCTCGTGATGAGGTCAAACTTTTGCCCCGAATTGCCAGGGAGAAACCGAAAGATTGAGAAGGTACTAGCTAGAACGCACTGCTCAATGCACCTGCATTAGCGTTTAGCTTTCCTTTTTTTTAGCGAACGTCAAAGTTGCGCTGTGGAGCAACGTGCTCCACCTCAGTAACCGGTCACTTTTAGGCGACGATACCTATGCGGTACCAAGAGCGGCTCACACCTTCGACGTTGCACAGGGGAACAACGATACGGCTTGCTACGGATTGACTCCTCACCGCTTAGCTCGATATCGTGTTCGATCCCCCTCGTGTTTCCGGGGCGGTCCGAAAAGACGTCTCCAAACTCGGAACCAATCTTTCTCAGGTCCTCTTTCTCAGGTCCTCCTTCACTTAAGCTAGGCTCTAGGTTCAACTGTTCCCAGATTACTTTCGATCTCCTTTCGATATCTCACTAGAACTAAAAATTTCTGCTTCTCTTCCTCTGAAGCACTTAAAAGTAAATTTACGACTGCTTTCAAGTTACTGTGATAAATTTGTTCGGGCCTTCCTAATTTCTCTTCACAATTGGTATCAGAAAGCTTCGATACTACTTTTGCGGGCCCTTCCCAATCAACCTCAAGCTTGTTCCTTTTGGACGGCTGCAGCAGCATTACCTGATTATCAACTTCAAAAGCACGCTTCTTCACCGATTTCTCGCAGTGCTCCTTCGACAGCACTTGTGCCGCGTTTTTCTGGCTTTCCACTAGCGCTTCAATCGAGAGATCCTCACGCTGCTCTCGAATGAGGCGTCTCTCGATCAACTCTCGGCCAGCTCGCTCCAACTTTCCGTCTACAGGCCGAGAGCGTTGCAACCCTCTCGCTCTGACTCAATGGCGCCATGTCGTCTCCCCTTTCTACGAAACCCGCGCCGGTCGGTTCGGCGACTGGTCCGCTCGCGTGACTGCTCACATACTCATGCGGAAACTTTCCCTTCTGGGGTTCCGTCGACCCGCCGACAAGGTCACTTGAGAGTTCACCGCATTGAACCAGATCAAGCTGCCGCGATAGCTTCCCCGCCGCTTGCGATCGCGTGAGAGCCTGCACGCTAAGTGGGGAAGAACGATTTGCCCTGCTCTTTGAGAAGCTGCTCTGAGTTGTCGGAGAAAAGATAAGGACAACGATCATTTAGCGCGGCAGACCACGCCGCTTCGGTGCGAAGCTCACCGACGGGCCTTTAATGACAACCGTGGCGATTGGTAAGCGAACACTCTGCTCCTCGCGACCTGCCTGATCCACGGCGCATTCTCCTGTGAAGTCATCCGAGACACCAATGAAGGATGGACAACGTCCATGGTTTGCCGCTGAGTCTCTAAGTGCTCGGCACGTTTTCTCATTCACACCTAATTTCTTGGAGATACGGCTCCAACAACCGAATGTTTTTTTTCTGATTCTCGGATCGTTGCGAAAGCAAACTTTTCCTGACAGTTTCTCGCGATGTGCCCTTCCTTTTTGCAGTTGTAGCAGATTAGCGGCTTCCGTTTGTTTTCCGATTCAAATGCCTTGTTGGTAGAAACCTCACTCGATTTCTCCGCTTCTGTTTGCCCTTCCCCTACACTGTCCTTCGTAAGAGACGGGTCCTTCTTGAAATACGGTGCGGAGCGGGTTTCCGTTGATCAGGTTTCTTTGAAAAGCCCTCTTTTCTCTCTCCTTTTCAACGCGCACTGCCCTGCTGTGCAACTTTCGGCGAGTATAATACTCCTCAGCTAACTCTGCTGCCTTGTTTAGCTGTACTTCACCAAGTTTGTCCCTGCAGCCAAAGTTTGACATCCTCCTCGATGCAGCGGTAGAATTGCTCCAATGCAACGCATTCCACCACTTTATCGCGGTCGTCATAAACACCTTCGCCCTTGAGCCATTCAATCAATCGGCTTTAAGACGAAACGCGAAGTCAACGTGTGACTCATTCCCCTTTTTAGCATACCGGAACCTTTGCCTGAAAGCCTCGGGTGACAACTTATAACGTCTCAAGAGCACTTCCTTAACCTCGTCATAGCTCTCAAACGCTTCCCTCGACAAGCAAGTTATCGCGTCGGACACTTCGCCGGGAAGAAGAGCTAGCAGGTTCCGCGCCCAAAGAGGCCGCTCCAAAGCGTTTCGCTCACAGACGTGTTCAAACTTGACGAGATACTTCGCCATGTCCTCGCTACTACGAACGGTGGCAGTTGGTCCCGAATTCTAAAACCGCTGACCTGAACTGTTGGAGAAGCTACGCTAGGCGCCTGCGAACACTGTAGGATTGCCAATTCTAGTCTTTTCAACTCGAGACGCTCCTGTCTCTCGGCCTCCCTCGCGACGTTCGCGCCTTTCAGCTTCTTCACGTTCGCGAGCTTCGCGCCTTTCAGCTTCTTCGCGAGCTTCGCGCCTTTCAGCTTCTTCGCGAGCTTCTACTTCTCGCCTTTCAGCCTCCTCACGGCGTGCTTTAATATCCACCCAGGCCTCATCGACTTCCTCAGCCGACACTCCCTCATCCTTCATGATCTCAAGGATCGCTTGCTTTCGTTTCGCACGGCCCAAAGTAATGCCGAGTTCCTCACAAATTTCGATGAGTTCCTTCACTTTAAGGTTCTCCATCGTTCACACTAGCCTCTTGCTGTTTGCCCCTGTTAACAATTTACTTACCGTACCCACTATAAGTCAACTAGCAAGACGCGCAAGCAATTTGTCACTCTCCCGTGTTACCCCCTCCGCATTAACTTTGGTTTCAAAGCACTTCGACTTTGCTTGAAACGATCAAAGCTCACTCTAATGCTGCACACAGCCCTTCTCTAAACTACTACAACCTGAGCTAGAGTAGTTTGGTGAAACTGAGGGGAAAACATCAGGCACTCACCGCATCGATGTCGCTGACGCCGGCCGATCCCGCAGCTGCCAACCACTGTTACGAATCTGCCTCCGTGGCTGCCACCGATGCCACCACTGTTGCGAAAGACGGGGACGCCAACACGGTCCCGAAGGCGCCACTGCTTTCAACTCCGTCGGGAAGGTCACCAGCCGTTTGGTAGCGTATGTTTTTCAGCTCGCGACTGCTTCTGCGCAGAGCTGATAAGACGAGTGGACGAGACGACCGTGAGTTAAACAAGGTTTATGTACAGCATATATACAGAGGCGTTACAATTTCGGCACTGGGGCCGACAGAGACTCGAAGAGCCGAGCTCTCCTCTCTAATACATAGGTCAACTTTTCGCCTAAGACCGCCGACTCACACACATGTCGGCTCTCCGACATGGGGACTCCTCTCTCATAGGACCGCCGATCGCGACGCGCCGCAGGGCTTCTTTTATTTGCACCGGGTCCAACCAAAATGTCCAATCAGAAGCGCCGCTGGTCGTCAGGGCAGATTCCTCCAATGGGGTCGCCGCTGGGCCACGTCAGACCCCCAGACACGAAGACGCCGGCTCGCTGTCACGTGCGCTGCTGACTCACTGCACGTGGGCCAGAGAGGCGCTGCGCGTGTTTACGCCGTTGAGTTGTTCGTGTCAGGCGGACTGCGGGCTGGCCTTGACCCAGATAGCCCTTTTCAGAGGCACGGACGTTTGACGAGGACTCGCTGGCATAACAAGGCCCACAGGTCGCGGGACCGAACCCCAGCCTCGGGGGCAAATATCAGCGCGGTCTCATGAACAGCGAGATGGGGCAAAGGGCTCTCTCGGCGCACTGCTCGTCGCGCGTGCACTCAAGCAATCACCTTCCCCACGTACTTGGCCCGGCGGGGGTAGAAGCCCGTGCGCGCTCTTGCTTATCTCGGGGTAGACAAAACTACAAGTCTTCGGCAGGCACCAGTATGGTTGCGTTGTAGTTACCAGAATGATTGCTCAGTGAGTACCTTTCATGAATTGTTTTTCTTTGAACAGCGCGTTGAGTGTCGAACTGTAAAATGTTCTTTGTTTGCTCTCGTTGTGTGTTTGCGCTTTTCGTGCACCAACTGTGCTTGAGCGGTGCGCTGAATGTTTAAATCTGCTTTGCCATTCTTCGCGGGACATTCCCAATTGTAGCTAGCTCCTTTACTGCTTCGCCCTTGCGGCGAAACGGTGATTTTTAGCCATTATTCTTGGTTAGTTTTTAAAAAATGTGATCTTGAAGACTTACACGTAATTTTATTTTATGAATGCAATGTTTCAATGGACATGCGCAGCGGCACCATACGTGATGCTTGGGACAAAAAACTATTTCTGTTGTGTATTTTTGCACATTTAGTAAGGGTTCACGGCAGCGATAACCAAATTAGCAAGCCAGATTGAAGAAATAATAATCACCCCTGAGCACTCACTAGAAATAGTTAACCAGCGAAACCTGTGACGTACGGCCCCGGTGTTTAGCACTGGGTTAAACCCAGCGTGGCCGTGAAGACTTTCACGATTAGTGGTTGCATGTTCATGATTCTTAATGTTGTTAGCCACGCGTGTGAATTGGGTTTACAACAGCGTTTGTTCCTCATGCCACCTATTGTGCCTTCCATGATCATGACCATAGAGCAGTGTAATGAGTGGTTAATGTATTTCGTAATGCGTTCATCACAGCGGTTGTTCTCGAACCACAGGCGGTCATAGACGTCGAAGCTGACTCGGCGGTGTGGTTTCCGGAATCCACCCACCATTGGTGCTTGAATTCCCGTTCGGGATTTAGCGCGGCCTGGAAGGCTGCCTGATCATCCATGCGCAGTTGCTGCTTGCACTCTGCTTCCGGGCCTGTTTTTGTGCCCGGATGGCACCATCGGCCCGGTGAAAGCAAGCTCCATCACGCTCGATAGTCAGCGCTTTTCTAGAGTTGTCCGTGGCTAACCTATGTCAAAGGATTCCGAAGAAACTGATGCATTCGTGCTCAGCAAGCTGGCTACAACGAGATGGACGACGATGCTTACAATGCAGCCGTGCAAGTGCTTTGGTGCGACCTTGAGAATGACGTAACTTATAGCACAGCCAGTGGAGACCACTCGTGACACCAATACCGAACAGTTTTTGTGTCTCCTAGCCGTATACAACTTTCGCTGTAAATGTCCTTACCGTTAGATTCGGCGCTTGGGCCGTAAAGGAGAGCGGCATCCAACAGGTCCGGGAAGTGGCAAAAGGCTAAACCTTACCGTGACCACCCAGGTGACCTAGGCTCGGCCTCTAATCTGCAGGTTTTAAATAAAGTCTATTCCCGTCTATTCCGTGAACTTCAAACATGTCGTCGAAGGGCTGCCGGCTTGCTGAAAACCACTTTAGCAAGTGTATTGTCATTCCAAGCCGGGAAGAGAGGCCCTCTGGAAGTCCGGCGTCGTAAGTATTTGACGAGTCGGCAAAAATTGGTTTTAGTCGCGACGTCATCAACTGGAAGAAACAGTGCCGTCGCTAAGGGTAAAAACACATCCCAAATATTGAGTGTTGAAATCAGGGGTCGTTTGAATGAGTTGGAAGGAGCATGCGACCGATCGCCGAAGCTTGCTTCTCAAGCCTTCAGAGGGACACCATGGTGCCACCGTCGAAGTGTGGTGACTCCGCCACAGTCACTGGCGCTGCCGTATACGGGTGAGGACGGCACCGTCGCAAGTGCTGTGCGTTGCGAGATTAGACAGCGATTTGCATCCCTTTACTTCATCCATGGATCTGAGGAGACGAGACATTTAGTAATCAGCCCTTGCGGGATTCTGCAGGAGCTCTTTCTGTTTCAGAGCTTTTATATGCAGAGCATGTTATCATAGGGGCTAGTCATGCGCCGTTGCCGTTCACAGCCTCCCCTCCTTCTCCGCCAGCCATATGTGCATCCCTTCCCTCCTCTCAACACAGCGCGCGCTGCGCTCGCTTCTCCCATCCGCACGCCGCACGACCTTTAGTTTTACGTGCGCTAGCTGTATGCTAACGCGTGCATGCGCAGGCCGGGGCCGGCGCTCGCTATAAATAACTAAGTGTTGGGGCGCGCCACCCTTCGTCGGTTGGTTTGTGCGGTCACTCCACGTCCGATGTCGCTGGTTAACATGTATGCCGCCGTGGAGAAGTATGTCGACGAAGCCGTGGAAGAATACCTTAAACAACGACCGCAACGACGACGCTTCGTGATAGTTGGCGACTTCAACGTCGACGTCATCAAGGACGATTGAGTGGTCAACTACATGGAGTTGTGGCACTCGCTGAAACGAGCAACGCACGACGGTAAACATCATCCAATCACGATTTGTGGGACGTGCATCGACCACGTCTTTGCAAATTTCGACCTTCGACCACTGAAACCAGACCCACTCACCCTTCACTTTGCAGACCATAAAGCCATCTTGCTCAATATACCCCAAGCGTCTCATCAATAAACATTGTCTTTTGTAGCATACGTGCGTGCGTGTTCACTCGAGTTCACTCTTAACACACACGCATGTCGCAAATTACAAACCACATTTATTGCTGTTCTACATATATGCTCTGCATGCTAACCAGTGTTCCCACTCGGGAAACTGCGGTCATTTTTTTTATCGTATAGCTTTTCGTCTCGAGATTGTCAAAGTGTAGCTCTTTTCTTCATTCCTCTTCTGTGTGAATAAACGTGCGTATGATATCTCCCTAGGAACGCCTGCGTCCCTGCAAGATGGTCTGAACGGGTCTGGTTGTGGCGGCCAGATACCAACGACGAGAGCTGCAGGGCCCGAGCCTCAACAACTGATGACCGAAGTGGGATGCTGAAAACCCCGGTCGTGACACCGTGTCGTGACGACCTTCCGCCAAATCAATGATTGTTTTTCTGAAAAAGGGCAGTGTGGGAAAACATCTTTGGTAGCACATACTAAGGCTCACAAAAACTGATAGAAGAGGTTGAAGTGGCTGAGTAGCAGTAGTAAAATGCCGAAATAAAACATGCTGCTTATAAAATTTTCGTCTTATTTTGAATATTTTAAAATTATTACAGGTTATTTACGTTTAAACTAATTCTTTTGGCGTTTTATGGGTTGTCTCTGTTTAAAATGTCATCCAAATTCATTACCGTGATCACCAGCTTGACTGCGCCCATTGCGGTGCGAAGGCTTCTCAATCATATACCAATGAAGCCAGTGTTGTGCTTTCTTGTGCCCCGTTATAACTGCCAACGTTTTTTTTCTCATCAGCCCGTCTGACCTTCTGTCTCCCACTTGTGCGTTTGCATTTTCTGGAAATGCAGTCAGATACCTTCAATGACCAGCAATTATTATGCCTACGCACTACATGCCCGGCCCATGTCCATTTCTTCTTGATTACAACTACGATTCTCTCAACCCCATTTTTCCCCTGAACCACCCTGTACTCTTATTGTATCCTAATGTTCAACCTATCATTTTTCTTTCCATCGCTCACTGCGTCGTCCTCAGTTTAAGCTGGACCCACTTTGCAAGCGTCAAGATTTCTTCTCCCTAGGAAAGTACCGACAAGAATACCTTCCTGTCGACGGTTATTGGTAAGTTTACCATCCATGATTTCAGAACGCTTTCCTAATGTGTGATCCAATCCATCCTTATTCTTCTAGTTGTTTGACTCTCATTATTTGGCGCTACGGTTACTACCTCTCCTAAGTTGGCATATTTTTTACAACTTCCAGCGTTTCTCCCCCTATGGCAAGGAGCTATTTTCTGCGAACACTTGCACATTACTTTAGTTTATTGCATACTGATTTTCAGACCTACTATTCTTCTTTTCACGTCCAGTTTTGCAATCATGATTTGTAATTCGTCCCCTGAGTCCCTCATCAAGGCAATGTCATCAGTGAATCACAACTTACTAAGTTACTCTCTAGTAACTCTCATCCCTAACTGTTTTCAATCTATGGCCCTGGGGTGCGACGCAGGATGGCCCGAGCTTCTCGGGCAGACGAGTTTGCTCCGTGCTTGCTCTGCAGTGGCTATGGCATGAATACAGGGCGGAGCGTGTGATAGCAGCGTTGAAAAAATGGCTACAAGAATGAGCCTGGAGATGGAAACGCTTGTGGGACATTTGCGGTGGTTATCAAAGAAACACCATGTGCGAACACGTCAGCATCGCCACTCAGTCAACATTTCAACAGTGCAGCAACGTCAGCATGATTGCCCTACTACCTTTTTGCCGACTCAACATGAGCCTCCCACAGGTGTGTTCGTGTGTGTTTGTACTTTTAGGACAGGTTATTTTGTTCCACCAGCCGCTTAGAAATTTCCACTCTCGAAGGCAGCAAGGGTGCACAGGCAGCACTTATGTGCTGCTCGTTTTGCTCCAATCAAATATTGCAGATAAATATAAGAACAGGTGGTTACCAGGGGCGCTCGCACCATGGCGGCAACGTAGATGCGTCGTGAGCACGGTGAAATTGAATGCCCGCACGGTAATAACACTTTTACTTCTGCGCGTTAAAGCTGTTAGATTAATCGTGCCACTCGACGTGAGTATTGCTCCTCGGCACGAGCACACGTGATTTGCGTACCCGTTGTTCACCGCGGGCGTCTGTCAATGAAACTGATTGGCGCGTGAACTCGGATACAAACTCGTTGATTTTCATAAGGCCCGAATTAAACTCGTGACTCTGATGGAACCGGTGTGACTGTCAAGCGTTTGATTAGGCGAGCGCTATGCGGGAGCTTTTTTGAATATGAGATAACTTGGTGATCTTACACTACTTGTGCAAGGCTGGAGCCATGGCGGAGCTTATTATAACCTTTCGTCTTGAATTTTTTTTAGTTGATTGTCTACTCATATGCGTGATCGTCTTCGAAGTGAAGACTGCATCAGCTCTGTCTTAAGTTTGATTGAACTAATTGACTGAGCCTTAATGACCAGTACACTGAGTTGTCTTGTCTTCTTGTCTTCATTGATAAGGCCTAAATAAAAGGCAATTATCGCAGGCCCAATTAGCAAGGCCATGTTCACTATCAACCTATTAAACGTAATTTTGATTAGCAGGATACTAATTGTCGAACTAAAAGTTAGTGCTAATTACCATTATTTTACTTAGCGTTCTCATGAGTAACGTCACTTTAATCAGCATAGTTTAGTTAACTTAACAACTAAAATGTTTTAGTTAGCACGGTTATAGCTTTATATGGCTTCATCAGCACGGACTTGGCGTAATTAGCTTGGTTGTAGCATCTCCTAGTCTGATTAGCGAAGTTACCGTCTAGCCAGATAGCTAATTAGTGGGTCGCACGTGCTGGGGTGCTAGCTGGTGATGGCCACATGACGACGCGCACCGTCCGAGAAGCGCGCTTGAATACAAACGCTGACACGTGGCCTCGGATTTAGCTGCGGTCGCGATGTTGTAAGACGCTCGGCCAGTACATATTTCAGGGGCCACCGTGCTGATTATTCCAAAACAGAGTTGATGCAGGCATGAAAGGCTTCAAAATAAATTTCAACCCGCCCTGTCTCTCAAAAATATCATCCAGAAAAGTTTCAGACACGTATATTGCATAGGTGCCCTTCTGCACTCAGTGGAACAACAAACATATGAAAGAAGATGCCTCTGGTTTGAAAACACCGCCCAACTTAGTCGATCGTCCTTGACGCAATGACTGGTTCCATCGTAAGCAACCAAAAACAGCGCAATGAGGGGCGGATTTGATTTTGTTCATCTTGTTGGCTCGTTCATAAAGGGGTGTCGCCAAAGCGCGGGAATATCCTGAGTTTTGTGCAACTGGGCCATTCCTGCATAGTGCCCCTAGAAATCTCCTGTGAACTGAATGCAGAATTGCTGTGGGTTAGATGAACTCGGTACAGGAAATGATTTTACCTCGCAATATAAGCCGAAGATGAGTACGCAGGGTTTTTCGCGTAGAGATGACATCTAGCGGGAGACATCCTGCTTCTGCTACAGTTCCCGATGCCGATGAGTTCTTCGGGAGCCCTAGGCATATTCGCAGGTAGCTTTTGCGT
>NW_023609785.1:0-16165 GCF_013339725.1 Rhipicephalus microplus
GCGCGTACGAGGCCTGTTCTCGCGCCTCGCCGAAATTTGCTTGCTTTTCTGTTACTCTAAGGCACGTATCCACCTTCATGGATTGTTCAAGAAAGAAGAATGTTTGGTGATCTCAAAAATATAGAAATAAAATGACAATATTGATGATTACATATTTTAAAGCTGTAAGCAATCACAAAGAGGCAATTGATTTTCCTATCGGAAAGATTCTTGGCCGATTAACAAAAAGACACGTTAGAAGGTAGCAGGCTGGGGCTCGCGAGCTTATGTCCTCTTAACCAAACGGTTGTGATGATGATCCTGGGTGATTGGCATCTCTCGTTCAGGGCGATCGGCCCAGTGTCGAGCGCATCATAATGCCACGTTTCATTTCCCAAGTTTTTGTTATCGTCTTAAAACACAACACACGATTCTCAGCGCGAACCGCGCCTGCAGTTTTCGAGAAGGTTCCGGACTGTAGTAGATCGTTTCGATAAGATCACGCCCACTGTGCGAACGGTACAGATTGTTCAGGAACCTACGCCACCACCAGTGATAACGCTAGAACATTCGACAGCAAGAGTATAAATGCCGACGCTCTTCGCCGCTTGTCAGTTGTTGATCGAAGGCCGACGCTCCGTTCGCCGCTATCAGTCCGAGACTGCTATCTGTGCGAGACTGCTGCTGTAACTGGGCTTTCCGTTTACCGGGCACAGGTTCGCCCAAATAAACAGTTAAATCCCAACACGAAGTCTCCTGTCTTCGGCCACGTCATGACCCCGTGACATCTGGTGGAGGTGCTGCCTTGTTCATGTACCGGACGCCCCGTCAAGCCGTGAACCCAGCCCACGTCGCGGAGAAGACACCGACGCCAACCAGGAGCAGCGAACAAGCCACCGACAGCAAGGGCTACCACCGGAGTACGGGCTTCTACAAGACAAGGGGCGGAAGACCAAGGCCATGACCGCGACTGCAGCGACAATGACAACCGCAGCATCCCAGCCCACGATGGTCATGCACCAACCCAGGGAACCACCAATTTTCCATGGGTCATCGTTCGAAGATCCGGAGTCCTGTCTAGAAACATACGACCGTGTGGCCGCCCTCAACCATTGGGACCATGACGAAAAGCTGCGTTGTGTGTTCTTCTATTTGGAAGACACCACAAGGACCTGGCTCGAAAATCGGGAGTTCACGCTCCGAACGTGGGATGTTTTCTGCGGCGCATTCCTGCAAACGTTCGCGAGCGTCGCTCGTAAAGAGAGGGCCGCTGCTTTATTAGAGACCCGGGTTCAGCTACCAAATAAAAATGTCGCCATTTTCATGGAAGAAATGACCTGACTATTCCGTCACGCTGACCCAGACATGCCTGAGGAGAAAAAAGTTCGTTTCCTCATACGAGGGGTCAAACAGGAGCTCTTCGCGCGACTGATGAGAAACCCACCGAAAACCGTCCAAGAATTTGTAGCCGAAGCGACCACTATCGAAAAGACCCTGGACATGCGCACCAGACAGTATTTCGACGTAGCCATCATCTGGGCTACGTCGAAATTTCACCCCTACCTCTACGGCAGGCCCTTCAAAGTTGTGAGCGACCACCACGCCTTGTGTCGGCTAGCCACCTTGAAGGACCCTTCAGGTCGCCTCGCATGATGGAGCCTGAGACTTCAAGAATATGACATTACTGTCATTTACAAGTCCAGCAAAAACACTCCGACGCCGACTGTCTCTCTCGTGCGCCTGTCGACCAACCGCTACCCGACGACCCGGATGACAACTACTTCTTGGGAATGATAACTACCGACGATTTCGCTGAACGACAGCGGGCCGACCCGGAACTTAAGGCCCTAATAGAATACCTCGAAGGCAGGACCGCCGAAGCCCCGAAGGTATTCAAGCGCGCAATTGCGTCGTTCTTTCTACGAAATGGTCTTCTACAAAAGAAAAACTTTTCACCGCTTCGAGCTAATTAAGTACCTGCTTGTGGTGCCTACAGCTCTGCGACCAAAACTCCTGCAGGCCCTGCACGACGATCTGACGGCAGGGCACCTCGGTGTTTCTCGCACGCTCGCGAGGATACAGAAAGGTACTACTGGCCACGTCTTACCACCGATGTCACTCGTTATGTGAGGACATGCCGGGACTGTCAGTGACGCAAGACACCGCCGACAAGGCCAGTGGGACTTCTGCAGTCAATTGATCCACCACCAATCTTTATAGCAGATTGGTATGAACCTACTGGGGCCGTTCCCGACGTCGGCTTTCGGAAACAAGTGGATCGTGGTAGCTACCGACTACCTCACCCGCTACGCCGAGACAAAAGCCCTGCCAAAAGGCAGTGCATCCGAGGTAGCTAAGTTCTTCGTCGAAAATATCGTCCTACGTCACGGCGCCCCGGAGGTCCTTATCACCGACAGAGGAACGGCAGTCACTGCCGACTTAACTCAAGCGATCTTGGCATACAGCCAAACAAACCACCGCCGAACGACAACGTACCACCCACAGACCAACGGCCTCACCGAGCGGCTTAACAAGACGATCGCCGACATGCTCTCAATGTACGTCGATGTCGAACACAAGACGTGGGATGCCATTCTTCTGCATGTGACCTTCGCATACAACTCGGCGGTGCAGGAGACGACGCAGATATCTCCATACAAATTGGTCTGCGGAAGGAGCCCGGCAACGACGCTCGATGCCATGTTACCCAACGTCACCGACGAAGAAAACTTCGATGTGAGCGAGTACCTTCAACGCGCCGAAGAAGCCCGACAACTTGCGCGTCTCCGTATCAAAAATCAACAGACGACCGACAGCCACCGTTACAACCTTTGACGACGCTTCGTTGAATACCAGCCCGGTGAACGTGTTTGGGTGTGGACGCCGATACGCCGACGTGGACTAAGTGAAAAGCTTCTGCGATGGTACTTCGGACCCTACAGGGTGGTTGGACAGTCTCGGCCCACTTGATTACGAGGTTGTCCCCGACGGCATCACGAACTCTCAACGACGCCGATCGTGACCTGAAGTCGTCCATGTCGCGCGCCTCAAGCCGTTTCATGCGCGTTAACAAACTGAAACAGTGTTTTTTTGTATTATTGTTGTATCGTAATTTATTCATGGTACTTTGCTTGCATTATATTGTACCTTCATCTTTAGTTAAAGCATCGGGATGGTGCCTTTTTTCAGAGGGGGGCAATGCCACGTTCCATTTCCCAAGTTTTTGTTATCGTCCCAAAACACCACACGATTCTCAGCGCAAACCGCGCCTGCAGTTTTCGAGAAGGTTCCGGACTGTAGTATATCATTTCGATAAGATCACGCCCACTGTGCGAACGGTACAGATTGTTCTGAACCTACGCCACCGCCAGGCGATAACGCTAGAACATTCGACGGCAAGAGTATAAATGCCAAAGCGCTTCGCCGCTTGTCAGTTGTTGATCGAAGGCCGACGCTCCGTTCACCGCTATCAGTCCGAGACTGCTATCTGAGCGAGACTGCTGCTGTAACTGGGGTTTCCGTTTACCGGGCACAGGTTCGCCCAAATAAACAGTTAAATACCAACACGAAGTCTCCTGTCTTGGGCCACGTCACGACCCCGAGACAATATAGTCTGAAAGATATGAAGGGCCAGAAATTACCGACTGAAATAGAATGATTAGTTACTTTAAATGAATATATTTTTTGCCTAAAACATTGTCATAACCCTCCGAATAGTCAAAAATGAATATTCGGAGAAGGACATCATCTAGAAATTACTAGCGTTTAATGAATAAATAAATGTACTTCACTCGCATAGGAATTTCTTAGAGCACGCGTGCGTATATTCCCGTACAATTTTACTAGCACAGAAGCCCCAATCGATAACAGATGAATTCGAAATGATTGGACATACAAAGATGCCGCAGTATCATTTCTGCAGTTTTTTTTTGTAACGCAAGGAAAAAAAAACGTTGGCAGTCCAGCGAAGTGTTCGCTCTGCGAAGAATCAGAAACTATTAAACATTATTTTATCTTGGGTCGTAAAAACGCAGTAATTAGGAAAGACTTCTAGTCCCTTCCGTTTGCGAAGCTAGGTTTAAATTTCAACCACAGAAAGTGTTCTAAATTTTGGTGCTTCCGTTTTGAGAATTTGCCACAGAGATGTATTCGATGCGGTATGTAATTTCATTCAAGACTCTAAACGCATTTCAAGATAAGGCCCACTTTAACAAATAGTGGCTCGGGAATTGATTTTTCAAATGTGTATGAATCATAGACATCAATCCGCTGGTTAAAATATAGTTTGTTCACTCACTTACATCCTAAAGTAATCCAGTTTGGCATACTCAAATGTCTGATCACCTCCCAAAATCAAGGTATAATTATTATATTAGTGATCATTTTCTTGTTTTTTACCTCACTCCCTGATTCTTTGTTTTTTAAAATATACTGTCTTCCTTCTACGTCTTTGTTTTTTTTGTAAGCAATAGCGCAGTTATCGTCAATATATTACTATACGTTTTCTTTGTCAATCCCCCAAAGTGGGTATGTACCATGCATTCCGGGCTACAAACGAACAAACAAAGCGAAGTGTTGTGCTTTACTGCTGAAATAACGTAAAGTATAGAAATAATCAGATCAACTCTGTGCATGTATTAAGAGTTGAGATTCCACGTCGCACCCTTGTGAATGCTAGTTCTGTCCGCCTTGTTTTACACCCTATTCTGCTCTAAGAGAATTGAAGGCGTCAAAATAGAAGGAAGAAAGGAGATTTGTGGTAAGCAATAGCAGAGCATATTTTCTAAATCTGGCCGCATCGACGAGAGCCGCACACTTAAGCCAGTTTGCACCCTTAAGGGTGTTTTCCGTATACCAAACAGACTACAATATGCGGGTTTTTAGAAATCAAAACACCCATGACATAGGTGTTTTGGTGTTATTGGAACAGGCAAACCAAGTTCCCGTTTTACAGCGGCGCCGTTATATTTGTGCCTACAACACAAACTACTTTTTCCTGCGCACCGCTTTCACAAAGAACTTTTCGCTTTGTTTACGCCATCACATGCTTTCAATTTTGATCCTCGGCGCATTTTCAGTCTGCAGTTCAAAGGTTTTTCCACCGCGAATCTACACACTTTTCCAACTAGTCTCGCACTTGCGTGCCGTAGCCTGACCAATTAGTCGTTTCCATTCCGGGCACAGATATTCATTTGAGAACGCCGCTGACCGAGCGTCGATGTCGAGATAAGAATACTTCGCGATTACTGCACTCGCATTCGTCAAATAGTTATCCTGTCATTGTCTCTGCTCGAACTGCACAACCACATTTTTTTCGTTGCCTTTGTTGTCTGCCGTTGGAACTCTGTGCTTGTTTGATATTAGTCGCAACAAATGGCGCGCCCACTGTTTTCCCAGTTTTCATGACCTTTTAAAGTCTATTTTCGGGTGATTCGTTTGCAACGCCTTTAATATCGGCATTTACCCTTCGAAAAACTGTTCAGACAGAAGTATCCTGTTCTCGTGTTCATTTACCTGCCATGCGAGACCACAACACTGCACCTCTAATTCAGTATTGAAGCCCGCAGGGCTTGCATTTTATTTCTAATTTCTCCATGTTGCTTTTTTGTCGTAGTTTTGATGCTCCTTATGTCCTCGAGAAAGTCTCACTCGATTGTTTCTCATGAAATCTCTGAGATGATATACAGCCTGACGCTTCTGATAATCATAGAATTGTCTGATCTCCTTCAACGTCCTTCAAACAAACATGGTAAAAATGCAAAATGATTTAAATGATACTGATGACAGCAGCGTCAAGAGCAGCGAAAGTAAGTAATAGACTGATTCCGAAACTGCGTAAAAGATTCGAAGCATTGGCAAGTACGCACGTAGCCTGCTGCCGCTTTTGTCGCCAAATGAAAGGAGCGGACGGCGCACTCCGTGCTTTCATATGACTGAAAAGATGACAAACCATGGCACTGTGCCAATGGAGAAGGAGGCGTAGTGCCACAGTCAACATTTCGTAGCTTGAGAGCTGATGCTAGTATCGCAAATACCGTTTCCCCATCCATGGCGTAGCCGTTCGTAATGGTAGCAAGCCACCACCACTAATTCTAATGGGGGGCACGGTATCGGCAACGCCTTCGTTAAGGATGCACGGAGTCTATGAGCACACGTGAAGCCTGTTCCTACCCTAGCTACCAAGTGGGCCGCCGAATTATACGACCATAAGTCAATTAGGGTGTTAAGAAATGAATGTATAAGTTGGTATTCAATTCCGGAATCGCGCATTTAATTGCGGGCGCATCATTTCCGTCGCTGTCTATACCCCGCCTCGTGCAGCAGACGGACGCAGCGCGCGCTTTTTTTTTTTTCGCTTTGTCTCGGCCAGGTGCCTTCGATGTGGGGCACGTCTGCATCTTTACGCGCCGGCGGGTCGAAATCAAAAGGCGACTGTTTCCGCACTCAGACAGCTGCACTAATTTCTGGCAAGTTCAGGAGAGATGCCCCGCCACGGTGGTCTAGTGGCTAAGGTACTCGGCTGCTGACCCACAGGTCGCGGGATGAAATCCCGGCTGCGGCGGCTGCATTTCCGATGGAGGCGGAATAGTTGTAGGCCCGTGTGCTCAGATTTGGGTGCACGTTAAAGAACCACAGTTGGTCGAAATTTCCGGAGTCCTCCACTACGGCGTCTCTCATAATCATATGGTGGTTTTGAGACGTTAAACCCCACAAATCAAATCAATCAAAATCAGGAGAGATAGCACAGCTTGGTTCCGCGTCGTAAAACATCGCTAGCCTGTTTTCGAACAATAGAAGAATCACGTGTGCTACAGTGGCATGAAGTGCATTTCTTGAAGTCATCGTCAACCCAGAATAAAGCATATTCCTAGTTCGCAGCTGCCCCCCTCGAGCTCCGGTGTATCGATCAATGCGTTCCAAACAGTCTTGCATCGACACAGCACATTCGGATCGACACAGCATGCACACGGCAAGAAGTTTCCGTCCGTCGGGAGCGCACAAGGAAACCGTTCTATTCTTCTAAACACTGTCGTGAGCTCTGGTGTACGGTCTCGCACTCCATGCCAGCGAGGATGGCATGGCTGTGTGATTAATCGGACCAGGACACAAAGCGCGCCGGTAAAGCGACATCGTCGTCAGTAAGTTCGTCTCAGCCTACGCCCACGTGTGCATATCCTGACGCACTTTTCCCGGCCAAACTATGCAGGTGGCGATGTTAACATCTCGAAATCGAGTCGTTCTTTCACATGGTCTGAGCAGTACCCGAGTTCGACTTGGTGTTCATCCCGGTGATTGCGCCGTGCGTGCCGGCTGATCTGCAAGCGGACGAATGGACGATTGGGAACTCTCTGTAGGCCACCAGACAAATGCATGACGTCCCCAGAACCACAAGGATGATCGTAGTCCTAATGACCGTATACTTCTGCGCTTCCCGAACCGCTTCGTCTTGTCGTCCGATCACACTCGACTGCGCCCAGCAGTATCAGATTATTAGAGAACTGTACTGCGTGAACTGCCACGTGGAACCAACGGAGATTTTCGTCATTCTATGACGTAAGCTGACTCGCATCACCAGGCTCAATTTGGTGCAACACCACAGGGAATACCGCCAGTACAAGCTCCACAACTAGACCAGCGTGTCCCACACTTCGAAGGGGCCAGACATACACATCATGCGACTTGATTGACATGTGAGCGACCGTGCACTAGTCATGGAAGTCTTTGCATGGCGGTGGAGGAGTACTGCGCACCTTCTATTTGGACGTCACTTTTCAGGTTCGCCTTAGTCAGTAGAGCTCTGTAACGGACCCGAGACCATCTACTCGTATTGTAAAGCTCTCACGGATTGAAACAGGACACTCGGGGCGTGTGGCCGATGGCACATGTGCCGCCGCTCGTGGGTGCGTGTGGAAACAATGTGCTGCATTGTAGTATGGAGCGAGGAAGACAACAGCTATATACGGAGCAGGATTACTTCTCCCGGTCGCAAAATTGTCGGCCTGTAGTTCATCATATGTACACTGCGTGCGTGGCGCTGCAAGGCTTGCACACATTCGCATGTCGACCGCACTAGATCGCCGCTGCGCACTCTTTCATTGCCACGCCAGAAGACGACCCTCTCCTTCTGCGTGCTTAGGCGAAGTAGTACACATTCTGTGCAAGTAAAACACAGGATTCAGTTAGAGTTGCCTTTCGTGCGTTCAGACACGAAAGACACGAGTGCTCGTGTCTTTCGTGTCCTTCTTGTCTCTGTGTCGTCGTTTTGTTTTCGCGCTATAACTATCGTCATGCCATACCAACTAGCCCAAGCTGCCACACCTTGTGGCCGTTGCGAGTTGTGACATCGCGTGCTCAGGAGCATGCGCGGCCTTACAATCATGCAGGCCTGCTCGGCACGGCTGACAACGTTTGAAGGTATGCTTGTTTAACCGAAGATCTGTGCTGGCTAAGTGCGCTTTCGTCATATCAATTTCATAAGAGGAAGCGTGTTTCGACTGATGACACACTGTTGCATAAAGGATGAAGGGTGCTTGTCCCAGACCATTATGTTTTTCGCATCTCTAGCTTGGGCTCTTACCACACTCGCCTCTAAACGTCCACATCGGCGGCCAGGTGAGCGCCGATAGAGGGCATCGTTCTCCGTGCCACCGCGAGGCCCGCGGTCAGAACACTATAGTAAAGCTATTCTAGGCACTATATTACACCTTTCACAATAAAAGTGTTGACATACTATGCTCAAGGAAAGCGATTATAAGAAGAGAACAAATAATGCGCAAGACTAATGAATGGCAGCGAAGGCTTAGATGAACCATGGCAACCATGCAAGTGAAAGCAAACGCTGGACATATATTCGATAAACAAAGTATATTGAACGTTAAACATGCTGTAAAGCACCCGTGTAGCCTACCCGCCGCCCGTATACATGAGACACGTATTACTCATGAGCCGACGCTCGTGCAAAACATGCGGCAACTATGGTGGGACGCAGTGGCATTGCGGGGCACGCAGGCGAACGCGCTCTTGAACGGTTCGTGCCATTGAAGCGCCACATCGCACGTCACTTTCTGCAAGTCGGGTTCGCAGCACAGGTAGCAGAAGGAGACGTAGAAGGTCTGCGAAGGTGTCAGCCACTTCAATCCCGGCAGACGGAGGTCGCCCCATTGGTCGTGGGTGGCGTGCGCCTCGTAGATGATGGACGCCGCTTCCACGCTGCTCGCGCCGATTAGGTCGAAGAGCTGGGGCCGGCTGCGACCGTCCCGTCGAGTGCAAAGTTCAAATTCAGCGAAAGTGCGAGGCAGGCTGCCTCCGCCACCCATATGCGTGTAGGGTATGGCCGTGCTGGCGGCAAACGAGGAGGCGAAGGCGTCGTATCTGCACAGCATGCGCAAGGGTATGCGCCTGCATTAATGAACCCTCTACTATACAGTAAGCGGAATCCAGAAGTCTCTAATCCTAGATGTACGCACTGCAATAGCATTGAGGGTTTAATCCGAATGATGTGGACCCAACCGTCCCTCTAACGATACCAGAAGTAGTAAAGAATTTTGTGGGGCTTTATTACTCAAAGCAGATGATTGAGCTAGTTGGCGATACATGATCGATGAATATCGTGCGGTAGAGTACGCGGGTGACAAGCAGACAAGGAGAAGCGCTTACTATCAACTCAAGGTCTATTTAACACATGCACACGTACTTACGTACGTACGTACGCGCGCCCACACACACACACACACACACACACACACACACACACACACACGCGTACCGTCGCAGAGAAAGTGGAAGTCAGGGGTAGCTGACCTACTGTGCCCCTTAATTTATGAATGTACATCCCCGAGAACAGGACTTATCAGGCCCTTCCACAAGCTGAGCTCCCAATTTCCGGCAGCGGAACACCCATGGAAAAATCTCGATCTGCTGCCTCGCTTCAGCGTATACTGTCGCCTTCCAGGCTAGGTGTTATGTAACAAGCGTAATATAGGGTACAAGGTGAAAGTGGTACAAGCCAACGTGCCTACATTCACTCGTCATTACCATTCAGTTGAATACATTACGAAGAATTGGAATAATTCACCAATGATTAAGGTTCAGACCAAGTATTCTTTTTAGTGGCGAAGCTCCTCATAGCAGCACTCGTTCATCCCTCGTAGCCGTTGAAGTAGTGTGTAACAAGTATAACATTTTGACCTCCAAGGTGGGGCCGGTGAGAGATTTCTTCTGTACGTGTTTGAACAATAAAATATAGTGCTCAAAGTACATGCCAAGGCTGCTAGGAGGAATGCGAGACAGGAAAATTCCGCGTTTAGTTAACGCGCACGCTGCGAATTTTTTTCTTTCTTTTCTTGTATAACGATGGTCGACATTGTTGCCAAGGTAGGGAAGAGGCAGTCTGTAGACTACGCAGTAAAGAAATGCATATGTTCTAAAATGCCAGAGGGAGATATTGGTAGAGTTCACAGAACGCAGTAATTAGTGGATCTTGAATACCTTCTGATGAAGTTGGGCTGACTACAAGTGGTCTTGGAGGAGCCCTAGTGACGAAGCTATAAGAGTGAAATAAACGTCATACTGTGCGCACACCCTTGTCATTGTACAGCAGTTGGAATTGGCTGGCAATGTACAACGCCATCACCTAGACTTGAGGGAGGAATGGCAGAAAACGATCTTTGAGAGGTCAAATAATGAGCCAGCACTACAAAAAGAAGTAAAAAATTAGGGTATAGTTCTCGAATAGGTACTCGGTTTTAACCGAGAAAACCAACAATATTGCTGGCACAATGAATGATAACCTGACGAGTATCATTAAAGATGGCGGAGTGGGAGTCGTCAATAGGGTCGTTAGAAATACAGCCATTAGACCGAATACAGGCAACCTCTGGCAGGAGGCAAAAGACCTCATTAATAAAAATCAAGGCATGAACGCCCCAAAAACAAAAGTCAAAATAGAAGTGGCTGAGTTGTCAAAGGTAATTAGCATGCGCAAGGAAGCCAATAAAAGAAGGTACATGAGGAGAATGGAACATGGTCTAAAAAACGAACGAAACCTCAAAGCACTGCAGAGAAAGTTGGAAGCAGACAAAAGCCAGGGGGATGCACTGAAGGACAAGAAAGGCAGCCACTACTGATATGGATTTCGCTAGTTAAAGTATAGCAGATGATTCCAGCAGAGATCTGTTCGTACGGCAGCAGATATAACCAAGACGCAAATGAAAGTAGCAGAAGTAGCCGAGAAATTGGACATACCACCAGTAACATATGGAAGTAAAGTAAGTCTTGAATGAAACGCAAAGGAGCAAAGGTTAAAACCACGTTGCGTCAGATGCGTTGAGAGGCGGTCGACAGATTGTTAGAAAAATTGGGATCATGAATGCTCAATTGGACAAGCATGACGAGTGGGTAGATGCGAAAATAATGTTCAGAGCACTAAAGTAGTGTGCGAGAAACTCGGAAGAAAACATCACTTTGGACAGGCAGCGAGGCTTTGGGAACTGTGCCTCGCTGACTGTCAAAAGTTAGGAAAACCACAGCTAACGACATGTAGTAACCTCAAAAACGAATCATGAGATTGTGTAACTACAAGAATAACGAAAAGATGGAGCAGAATCAGCAAGCGTTCTGAAGTCATGAATGTTAGTTTACTTCTATTCCTCGAGAGGAAGGTACGTAACCGCTGCATCTAGACGACCTATAGAGAAGAAGCATGGAAGCTTACAAAGAGGGTTCAACTGAAATTGAGGACGACGTAGCGAAAAATGAAACGGGATATCATATGTGTAACCTTAACAGCCATGAAGAGAGCAGAGTGGGTAAGGAAACATAGGGAGGACACCTCCGTCGAAATCAAGAAGAAATGGACATGGGCAAGACCTGTAGTGCGTAGGCAAGATAACCACTGGTCTTGAGGGTAACTGATTAGGTTGCAAGAGAAGGCAGACGCGTGAGGACGGGAACGAAAGTAAGGTGGACAGATGCGATTGAGATGTTAGCAGGTATAATGGGGCAGCAGTAAGCACAGGACAATATCGATTGGCGGGACATGGGAAGTGCCTTTGCCCAGCATTGGGTGTAGACAGGCTTGTGATACTATTGCTAGCGAACCACGAAGACAGCGTACTTGATGCTCAAGGGAACGTCCTGTTCGTAGTACGGAAACATCAGCGACGACGGCAACATAGATACATCGTGCTGCTTGAGGCGCTGTGGGAACGGCTCCTCATGAGTCTGAGCCAACTGCTTGCCCATGAACACTCGCGTCATCGACTCGTCCATGTGAAGCAGCGACACGGCCATGGAACGCATGTTCTGCACTATGTTGTCGCTGATGTCACCCAGGCTGTACACGACCTGCATAAAAATAGACAAGCAAATGTAAAAAATAAACAACGGAACCATGAGTTCCGAGTGCGGCACGTACAATTAGACTTTCCTTTCGGCGTTGTCAGGTTAAAATGTTTCTAAATGGTCTGCATTTAGTTGAGATGTTGCAGTTGTACATGAGTCTTCACCAAACATGTAATCACGAGAATTTCTCAAAACGGTGCCTTGATAGCATAGTTACACGCGTTTGATGGTTGAGAAGAAGATCATACTCATTTCGCCCTTTCCTTCGACTCGTCTCTCGGCCTGGCCCAATTTAAGGATGTAGGGTGGTGAGCGCTTGCACATGCAACCAGATCAGTTCTTTTTGTTGATAACTTCACGCAATTTGAATGGTGACGTCACAGCCAATGCATGGCATACATAAAGCCTCGGAGGAAAAAATATATTGTTTCCTAATATATTGGAGTGTGCGTGACTCGTAGAGCAGGGGCGTTTTACGTTGTTGATTGTTATTTCATTATGAGCTCAATGCGGAGGTGGTTTAATGAGAGTTTGTGTGAGGCCCTTTAAAAATCTCTGTAGCGGAGCTTATGGTTGCTAGGACATGCGATAATTTCACATGAACTGGCGTAACTACAACACCCAAATTGTGAGCTAAAGGCAAAAGGTCAGCCTGTAGTTTGGTAAGTATCGCCACTTTGTTGATGTCGGTGATAGAGGCACTACGAATGCGGGGCACATTACTTTCAGCCGCACCCATTCACGTTTTTCATTACTTTGCCAGGATAGGTAGTGCCAAAACCACCTGTGACCGCGATATTCCTTCTTACCAATAAAGTTATACCCGATATTTATTGTACACAATGAGAAACATTAGGTCAGAAATATGGGAAGAAAAAGAAAATAAGAAATAGAGGAAGAAAGAGATAAATAAAGAGAGAGAAAGGAAAGAAAAAAGATGCAATGCCACAAATGGAGAGGAAGACAAATAAATAAATACATAATAAAGAAAAAGACACAGAGAAAGACAATAAAGATCGAGTGATAATGAAAAAAAAAGAAGAGAAACACGGAATGCTAGGGATAGAAAGTGGATGAAGAAACAAGAAAAATGAAACAGAAAAAAAAGAAGACCACCAAGCTGCGTTGGTGGTTTCAGCCTTGCGGCACTAGTAAAAGTTACTCCATTTTGCTCAAATCTCTGCTTTCACAGTGATTATCCCGTATGATGAACATGCTTAAGAACTTATGATATTTTGTTATGGTTATGTTCGAATAGAGAGGCAGGGCCTTTTCATTGTCATCTGGTTGTTTCTCGTCACTTTTTCAATATTTCCGGAGAGCGCCACGTCGATGAACTCCAGCACCCGGCTGAGGTCCTTCCAGTCGGAGGTCGTCTGCTCGAGTGTGCTGAAGTACATGCGACGCACGTCTCGCGCCATAGCTTCCACGTCACTGCGCACCACGTTCGTGAAGCGCTGCTGGCTCACGTGCATAATCGACGCCAGGCCCATGTACTTCTTGGTCAGGTCGAAGCAGTATTTCTGCGTGTTAGGTGCAAGTGTACGACAGCATGTCCTACCAAATGGATATTAAATTGGTGGCCCGGTAACCCATGGAGGAAAGGGAAACAGAAAGGAGGGTTAATTACGTCACGCAGTGAACCTTGGCCAGTCGAGCCGTTTTGAAGGCAGCAGTGTCGGCCCTACAAGTATCCTCCTGCGTCATAATTACGAACAAAATGAGGTTTCCCGAGAATTTGGAATTCGCGCCCAGTAGCTTTTAATCCAGGAGCGCTTGTTCGGGGCAGTCTGGCCAGCTTACGGTTGAGGGTCTAAAAGAGAACGCCACCGAAACTATCACAAGCAACCGCAGAGTATCACATTTTCATCACGTGTTGAGCCGACACGGTAGGCTTCCATAGCGTGACGTAGCGCCCCTCCTTCCTTGTTTCCTTCCCCATTGCGCGCACTTCTCGCTGAGGCTCAGCTAGCACGTGACCACTGTCGTGACGTTTGCTGTAATCTCCTAATAAGTGCGTTCGTGAGTTATACTGACGAGACTGGTCTCAAGAATTTTTCGTGAGGCAAGCCATGCCATCATCAAGTATATGTCCGCGAAAAACCATTTCAGAATAGGCAACCAGATTCAAGTAATTACGATGATCACTATCGATACGTTTCTCGAATTCGGACGTCACATTCCTTTCCGAAATGGTAATCATATGAGATCTGTCGAATGCCTTCCTTCGAATGACGACGTTAGCTGACATTGTGTTCGTGCTTCCCGGTTCTCGAGGGAGACTAATACGCGACTGCTGCTTACGCTAGTCGAGACAACTTCGCTCGGCAAGAATATACATGGTGTGTCTACAAATATGTCTGAAATTTCCGGATATAAGAATAACAAAATATTTGTCCACTTCCTTTCTGATTACTCTCTCTTTCTCTCTTTAAAATGCGAAGCATATTCTTACAAGAAAACGTATATTTACAGATATTTACAACGATTACACGTGATGACAATGCCTGGCGCACTGGCGGGCTGGAAACAGTCTCTATCCACTTCGTAGTCTTTTCTTTCAGTCTGGGACCCTCTACTGCTTTATGCCCCAATCCCACTACTGCCTTGTGGCACTACCCCGCGGCGTTAAAGCGCCGACCCGGCGCTTGTCACGAAAGGGGAGTGTTGGGTGACACATAAGGCTTCAGTCTGATGACGTGCACAACAGTGGATGGTGGTGGCATTGAGTGCGCTTCGTCGACGACTCGCTGTATCTCGTAGGTGAGGTTGGTGATCTTGCGAAGGACTTTGTATGGTCCGTCATAGCGAAATAAAAGTTTTACTGAGAGGCCGATGTGGCGACATGGGGTCCACAAGAGTACGAGAGAACCTGGTGCATACGAAACTTCCCGGTGGTGACGATCGTATCGATCTTTCTGAGAGGCTTGAGAAAGCATGAGTCGTTCTCGGGCAATCTGTCGTGCTGCGTCGGCTCGCTCTATGGCATCGCGGACGTATGTGACAGGGGAGCTTGAACCAGCGGGAAGGAGTGTATCAAGAGGCAGAGAGGGTTCCCGTCCATAAAGAAGGTAGAACGGGGAATAGCCTGCGGTGTCATGTCTGGAGGAGTTGTAAGCGAAGGTGACGTAGGGTAACGTTGCGTCCTAGTCACGGTGGTCTGGAGAAACATACATTGACAACATGTCCGTGATAGTGCGATTCAGGCGCTCTGTAAGTCCATTAGTTTGTGGATGGTATGCCGTTGTGAACTTGTGGTTCGTGGAACAGGAACGTACGATATCCTGGACGACGCGAGATAAAAAGTATCGGCCTTGATCAGTAACGAGCTGTCGAGGAGCGCCGTGATGCAATATGATGTCATGTAGCAGAAAGTCGGTGACATCGGTAGCGCAGCTGGTTGGAAGAGCGCGGGTGATCGCGTAACGTGTCGCGTAGTCGGTCGCCACGGCAACCCATTTGTTCCCGGCAGCAGAAGTGGGAAATGGCCCGAGAAGGTCGAGCCCTACGCGGTAGAATGGTTCAGCAGGGATCTCAATAGGGTTAAGAAGGCCGGCTGGAAGCGATGTTGGTCGTTTTCGACGTTGACAAAGGTCGCAGCTGGCGACATACTTTTGCACAGAGCGATATAGGCGTGGCCAGAAAAAACGGCGCCGGACGCGATCATAAGTGCGGGTGACTCCCAGGTGACCAGCGGCAGGTTCATCGTGAAGCTGTTGGAGAACATCTACACGCAAATGGGAAGGCACGACGAGAAGGCGGTCAGGACCATTAGGGCGCATGTTGTGGCGGTAGAGAACTCCTTCATGAAGGAATACAAGTTCAGAGAAGTGGGTGGAGTAGC
>NW_023609786.1:0-17332 GCF_013339725.1 Rhipicephalus microplus
TCAAAAAGTGTTGAAGGGCCCCTTTAAGGCACCAGTTTAGTGTGCACTTAGACACATAGCAAGTCACTAAAGTGCAAGGGGACATGTTTTACCTGAAGGGTTCATTGCCTAATTTCTTTTGAATGCGGATCATTTCTTAGACGCATGATGTCGTGCTTCGGCGTCGGCGCCATCCACACCCCCACTGCGCATGCTCTGATCGAGCCCCGTCTGGTCTCTCTTAAACGTGGGCTGGGTATATAGACCTTATTCAATATTGCTGCCATTTGTCGGTGATCGTGTGCACAGCCGCCATTTTATATTACCGGCGCAGCACATGTCCCCGTGTGTTTACGTATGTGCGTACGTAAGGCGCATCGACGAGAGGCATGTATTGGCTGATAATCACAATGCCGATGTATTTCTGCATACAGAGGGGAACTTAAATTGCTCAAGGAAAGAAAAGGTAAGCCGTAAGTTTTGCCCCTTGTTATTTTTTCAAGCTGACGATGCTTCCAGAATGTGCTCCGGCTGCTGCTCCAGAAACACGTTTGTTGCATTTGCCTTTCTAAGAAAATAAAACGTGCAATGGCATTTGTACTTGTTTTCCCATTAATTACTGCACGCTGAAGCAAGGCATTTTTTGCAACGTTCTCGCTATCAGTCGTTTACCAAGTGACGCTTCACGCAGACGCCAACTTCACGCAACGAGCTTCATTGCGGCTAATTGCACGTGCCTGCCTTTCGTTGAATGTGCAGAGCACGTCGAATGTATGAAAAACGTGCGCAATCATGCGCAAAATATCCCGCTAAACAGCAGGTTGCCACACTCCAAAATAGAAAACGAAACATGAAACAAAAATGCTTTAGGACCGTCACTTCCTCCTCGCAATGAACCGATGACGCGCATTTGCTTCTCATTCAGCGTGTGCCTTCACCGAAACGTAATAAACAAAACAACACACTCAGCGAAATGTAGGCGCGTTCAAATAGCTGCGATAAAGCTCATTGACTGAACGTGGCTTCTGCTTGAAGCGTACGAGTCACCTTCACTTGGTAAACGGCTGGTCGCGGAAACGTTGGAAGGACTGCCTCGCTTCAACGTGCAGCAATTTGAAGGAACAAACCTATCGCTATTGCACATATTACTTGTTCTGGAAAGAGAACGCAAACACGTGTTTCAGGAGCAGTAGCCGGAGCGCATGCTGGAAACGTCATCAGATTGAAAACAATAACAAGGGCCAATGTTTACGGCTTACATTTTTCCCCTTCAGCATTTTGAGTTACTCTGTAAGCAACAAGGGGCGCAGAAATACGTCGGCATTGCGATTATCAGCCAATACACGCCTCTCGTCGATACGCCTTACGTATACGTATACATTCGCGGACTGTGCAGGCAGCGCCGCGTTGAGCCTCTAACGTGGCGGCTATGCACACGATGGCATAGCAACTTCGCATAAGGCCTATATTCACCTTTGCGATCAGTGTCAACTTAGCGATACCAGCAGCACGTGTTGCTTCCCAAGAAACTGCCAGTTACTTCATTCATCACTTTCTAAAGCTGAATCAGAAAACGTTTTTTTTATATGTGCCAAAACAAGAAAAAAAGTTTTTTTCCTCTTTCTGGTAAATGAAAGGCGCTTAAAGCTAACGACTAACTCCTATAATGTTGTAGTTTAGAAAAAAATGTATTTGGACTGTTTGGTCAGACAAAGGCGACAAAAGTGTTGAAAATAAGCGAGCAACTCGCTAAAGCATTCGTTTCCCGCCAATGCTTCTAGGCTACGCTGGTGCGCAAAACCGGAAGCCATGCAGCAACTCTGTTGAATTTCTGCCAAGGCGGAATTTGTGCTGTAGACCGGCGTGAACGTAGCGCTGGAATCTGGCTCCAACATATGCTCATGGACCGCGTGTGTAATAATTGCCAGTCTTGCCAGGCAGTCGGAACACACACGCGGTGCAAAAGGGCCAGCCAGAAGAAGATTTTAAAAATGCTACTGTGACGCCGGCCGAAAGCACATGTAAATTCGCCTAGTGACAGTCAAGGCATGACGCAGTTCGACCAAGTCGCAAGCCACGCTTCTCGCGCACTTCACATCTCTTTTCATCGCGATAGTAGAGGTTATAGTTCTGCTGAACATGCGCGGTGCGTGAATCCACGCGTGAGTCGTAATACGCATAACCTGTGTTTGACATGCGGCCTGCGAAAGAGTATAACAATAGCTTTGTGCGGCATACTACAGGCATACTGCACGCAAATCACTGCTGTAAAGCGAAACAGCCGAAGCCACGCTTGAATAAAGGCAATAAGTATGCGTACTCGTACACTTCACTGGGCTCGTAGTATTTCCTACTGATTGCGATTATATCCTATAGGGCAGCCGAGCTCAGCGTTTTTGGTTGTGGACGGAAATCTGTGCATTCGCAAAACTTTGCACCGGCACGATTTCCGCGATGCGCTGTGAACTTCGCAGTCGGTGCTCAGCAATCTCTTCCTCTTGCGCAGGGTGTTTTTGCATCAGATGACAGCGCAGTGGCACCCAGTTCACATTTTATAAGTGAGCGCAGCGTGAACAGGTGCTTTTCCGCATTTGAAACTCCCAGAGCCACTGCATTCCAGGCTAGCGAGGTGCGCCTTGGCAGTTCCAAACAAATTACGGCGTCTCTGGGAGTGAGGGTATACCGCCGAAGGCGCCTGGGTGCGAGATAGGCGTGCTCTCGTGTATACAACGACGACACCATGCAATAAGGACACGCTTTAACTTTACACTCTTGCCTTCGCGTCTCTTTCATTCAATACACAAGAATAATAAAGACAAAATAACAATTAAGCATTCCCAAACCATACCCAATTACCCAATTACGCAACATTCACGCCATACCCCCCCCCCCCCCCCCCCCCCCGCTCCACTCTGTGCGACGCATTTACTCGAGTCCTTTCCGTAGGAACCTGCGGGCACCAATTTTTTCCATCATGTTACAGCGCATGCGACTTTCTTATGACGGAGAAGTCATATCAGTCCTCCCAGACCACGGCCTCCGAGATTAACGCCTGGGCGTGGCCTTCGAGATTAGCCTGCTGGGCACCACCGTCTAATCTTGGAGGCCACCCCCAGGCGCTACCAAAACCCTACTAATAAGAAAGAGCTAAGCACCAACCGATGTGAATAGTTGTCCGTACTAAGATGTCCCACAAATATAAGCCTCAACGTTCCATCGAACTTCTGCTTTGTCTCGAACTTTAGAAAAAACAAGAAAATAAAAGAAGCTTTTGTAGAAGTGTTGCCACCTATATGGCAAAACTGTGCGTAGCCTTTTCTTGTTTGTTCTCGTCCACTTTTGTTAGCTATCTATTTCCTTTTTCAACAGTACCGCGTGGTTGCCCATTAAGTTTGCAAACACGTCTGCACTTGGAAGGGCTCTTGCGCAACATCTGGTAGTAAAATGAGCGAGTGCGTTTATCTCTCTAGGTGTTTCACGGCACAATTCGTGACACCAGCCGTCTGTTCATGAAGAAACAAGCTCTGGATTGATCAGAATTGATCACGAAGTATAAGTGCCAATTGTGTCGTACCGTGCTTATATGTAGTCGCACGTCTTTTTTTTGAGCGGCTCGTCTCTCATGACCACCATGCTTCGCTAAACTGATCGCACTTCATTTGTGCATTTTCGAAATATATAACTATAACTGTTGCGGCCCCGCCGCGGTGGTCTAGTGGCTAAGGTACTCGGCTGCCGACCCGCAGGTCACGGGATCGAATCCTGCCTGCAATGGCTGCATTTCTGATGGTGGCGGAAATGATGTAGGCCCGTGTGCCCAGAATTAGGTGCACGTTAAAGAACCCCAGGTATTCAAAATTTTTTGAGTCCTCCACCATAGTGTCTCTCATGATTATATAGTGGTTTTAGGTAGTTAAACCCCACATATCAATCAATATAATTGTTGTGATTTCGCGTCCTGAAAACTTCAGCCTTGGTGTTGGTGGATACTTAGCTCGGCTGCTGACTCGTAGATTCGATTCTGTCCACGGCGGTGGCATATAAATGGAGGCGAAATGCTACAGGCGCGTTTACTGTGCCGTGTCAGTGAATGTGAAAAGCACCATGCAGGTGCTTAAAATTTTCAGAACCTTCCAGAACAGCGTGTCTCATAATCATATCGCGGTTCAAGGTAGTAGAACTCCAGATGTTATTATTACGCACACTCCAATATATTAGGAAACAATCTATTTTCTTCCTCCGAGGCTGTGTGTATGCCATGCATTGGCTGTGACGCCACCATTCAAGTTGCGTGAAGTTATCAACGAAAAGAACTGATCTGGTTGCATGTGCAAGCGCTCACCACCCTACATCCTCACATTGGGCCAGAAGGAGAGACGAGTCGAAGGAAAGGGCGAAATGAGTATGATCTTCTTTTCGACCATCAAACGCGTGTAACTATGCTATTAAGGCACCGTTTTGAGAAATTCTCGCGATTACATGTTTGGTGAAGACTCATGTACAACTGCAACATCTCAACTAAATGCAGACCTTTTAGAAACATTTTAACCTGACAACGCCGCAAGGAAAGTCTAATTGTACGTGCCGCACTCGGAACTCATGGTTCCATCTGTTTATTTTTTACATTTGTTTGTTTATTTTTTATGCAGGTCGTGTACAGCCTGGGTGACATCGGCGACAACATAGTGCAGAACATGCGTTCCATGGCCGTATCGCTGCTTCACAAGGACGAGTCGCAAACGCGAGTGTTCATGGGCAAGCAGTTGGCTCAGACTCATGAGGAGCCGTTCCCACAGCGCCTCAAGCAGCACGATGTATCTATGTCCGTCGTCGCTGATGTTTCCGTACTACGAACAGGACGTTCCCTTGAGCATCAAGTACGCTGTCTTCACGGTTAGCTAGCAATAGTATCACCAGCCTGTCTACCCCCACTGCTGGGCAAAGGCACTTCCCATGTCCCGCACTTCGATATTGTCCTGTGCTTACTGCTGCCCCATTATACCTGCTAACTTCTCAATCGCATCTGTCCACCTTAATTTCGTTCCCGTCATCACGCGTCTGCCTTCTCTTGCAACCTAATCAGTTACCCTCAAGACCAGTGGTTATCTTGCCTACGCACTACAGATCTTGCCCATGTCCATTTCTTCTTGATTTCGACGGAGGTGTCCTCCCTATGTTTCCTTACCCACTCTGCTCTCTTCATGGCTGTTAAGGTTACACATATGATATCCGGTTTCATTTTTCGCTACGTCGTCCTCAATTCCAGTTAAAGCCTCTTTGTAAGCTTCCATGCTTCTTCTGTATAGGTCGTCAAGATGCAGTGGTTACGTACCTTCCTCTCGAGGAATAGAAGTAAACTAACATTCATGACTTCAGAACGCTTGCTGATTGTGCTGCATCTTTTCGTTATTCTTGTAGTTACTCAATCTCATGATTCGTTTTTGAGGTTCCCACATGTCGCAAGCTGTCGTTTTCCTCACTTTTGACAGGCAGCGAGGCACAGTTCCCAAAGCTTCGCTGCCTGTCAAAAGTTATGTTTTCTTCCGAGTTTCTCGCACACTACTTTAGTGCTCTGAACATTATTTTCGCATCTACCCACTCGTCATGGTTGTCCAATTGAGTATTCATGATGCCATTTTTTCTAACAATCTGTCGACCGCCTCTCAACGCATCTAACGTAACGTGGTCCTAACCTTTGCCCCTTTGCATTTCATCCAAGACTTACTTTACTTCCCATATTGTTACTGGTGGTATGTCCAATTTCTCTGGGCTCCTAGTGCTACTTTCATTTGCGTCTTGGTTATATCTGCTGCCGTACGATCTCTGCAGGAATCATCTGCTATACTTTAACTAGTGAATCCATATCAGTAGTGGCTGCATTTCTTGTCCTTGTGTGCATCCCCCTGGCTTTTCTCTGCTCCCAACTTTCTCTGCAGTGCTTTGACGTTTCGTTCGTTCTTTAGACCATGTTTCATTCTCCTCATGTACCTTGTTTTATTGGCTACCTTGCGCATGCTAATTACTTTTGACAGCTCAGCCATTTCTATTTTGACTTTTGTTTTTGGGGCCTTCATGCCTTGATGTTTATTAATGAGGTCTTTTGCCTCCTGCAGGAGGTTGCCTGTATTCGGTCGAATGGCTGTATTTCTAACGACCCTATTTACGACTCCCACTCCGCCATCTTTGATGATACTCGTCAGGTTATCATTCATTGTGCCACCAATAATGTTGGTTTTCTCGGTTAAAACCGAGTACCTATTCGAGAGCTATACCCTAAATATTTTTACTTCTTTTTGTAGTGCTGGCTCATTATTTGACCTCTCAAATATCGTTTTCTGCCATTCCTCCCTCAAGTCTAGGTGATGGCGTTCTACATTGCCAGCCAATTCCAACTGCTGTACAATGACAGGGTGTGCGCACAGTATGAAGTTTGTTTCACTGTTATAGCTTTGTCACTAGGGCTCCTCCAAGACCACTTGTAGTCAGCCCAACTTCATCAGAAGGTATTCAAGATCCGCTAATTACTGCGTTCTGTGAACTCTACTAATATCTCCCTCTGGCATTTTAGAACATATGCATTTCTTTACTGCGTAGTCTACAGACTGCTTCTTCCCTACCTTGGCAACAATGTCGACCATCGTTATACAAGAAAAGAAAGAAAAAACTTCGCAGCGTGCGCGTTAACGAAAAGCCGAATTTTCCTGTCTCTCATTCCCCCCTAGCAGCCAATGGCATGTACTTTGAGCACTATCTTTTATTGTTCAAAGACGTACAGAAGAAATCTCTCACCGGCCTCACCTCGGAGGTCAAAATGTTATACTTGTTACACACTACTACAACGGCTACGAGGGATGAACGAGTGCTGCTATGAGAAGCTTCGCCACTAAAAATAATACTTGGTCTCAACCCTATTCATTGGTGGATGATTCCAATTCTTAGTAATGTATTCATCTGAATGGTAATGACGGGTGGATGTAGGCGCGTTGGCTTGTACCACTTTCACCTTGTACCCTATATTACGCTATTTACATAACACCGAGCCAGGAAGGCGACAGTGTACACTGAAGCGAGGCAGTAGATCGAGATTTTTCTACGGGTGTTCCGCTACCGCAAATTGGGAGCTCAGCTTGTGGAAGGGCCTGATAAGTCCTGTTCTCGGGGATGTACATTCATAAATTAAGGGGCACAGTAGGTCAGCTAACCCTGACTTTCCCTGCGACGGTACGCGCCCGTGTGTGTGTGTGTGTGTGTGTGTGTGTGTGTGTGTGTGTGTGTGTGTGTGTGTGTGTGTGTGTGTGTGTGTGTGTGTGTGTGTGTGTGTGTGTGTGGCGCGCGCGTGTGTGCGTGTGTGTGCGCGCGTACCTACGTACGTAAGTACGTGTGCATGTGTTAAATAGACCTTGAGTTGATAGCCAGCGCTTCTCCTTGTCTGCTTGTCACCCGTTAACTCTACCGAACAATATTCATCGATCATGAATCGCCCACTAGCCCAATCGTCTGCTTTGAGTAATAAAGCCCTCAAAATTCTATACTACTTCTGGTATCGTTAGAGGGAGGGCTAGGTCCAGATCATTCGGATTAAACCCTCAATGCTATTGCAGTGCGTACACCTAGGATTATCGACTTCTGGATTCCGCTTACTGTATAGTAGAGGGTTCGTTAATGCAGGTGCATACCCTTGTGCATGCTGTGCAGATACGGTGCCTTCGCCTCCTTATTTGCCGCCAGCACGGCCGTACCCTACACGCATATAGGTGGCGGAGGAAGCCTGCCTCGCACTTTCGCTGAATTTGAACTTTGCGCTCGACGGGACGGTCGCAGCTGGCCCCAGCTCTTCGACCTGATCGGCGCGAGCAGCGTGGAGGCGGCGTCCATCATCTACGAGGCACACTCCACCCACGACCAATGGGACGACCTCCGTCTGCCGGGATTGAAGTGGCTGACACCTACGCAGACCTTCTACGTCTCCTTCTGCTACCTGCGCTGCGCTCCCGACTTGCAGAAAGTGACGTGCGATGTGGCGCTTCAATTGCACGAACCGTTCAAGAGCGCGTTCGCCTGCGTGCCCGGCAATGCCACTGGGTCCCACCATAGTTGCCGCATGTTTCGCACGAGCGTCGGCTCATGAGTAACACGTGTCTCATGTATACGGGCGGCGGGTATGCTACACGGGTGCTTATACAGCATGTTTAACGTTCAATATACTTTGTTTATCGAATATATGTCCAGCGTTTGCTTTGACTTGCATGGTTGCCATAGTTATTCTAAGCCTTCGCTGCCATTCATTAGTCTTGTGCATTATTTGTTTTCTTCATATAATCGCTTTTTTGAGCACAGTATGTCAAAACTTTCATTGTGAAAGATGTAATATAGTGCCTAGAATAGCTTTACTATAGTGTTCTGACCGCGGGCCTCGCGGTGGCACGGAGAACGATGCCCTCTTTTGGCGCTCACCTGGCCGCCGATGTGGACGTTTAGAGGTGAGTGCGGTAAGAGCACAAGTTAGAGATGCAAAAACATAATGGTCTGGGACAAGCGCCCTTCATCCTTTATGCAACAGTGTGTCATCAGTCGAAACACGCTTCCTCTTATGAAATTGATATGACGAAAGCGCACTTAGAGAGCACAGATCTTCGGTCAAACAAGCATACCTTGAAACGTTGTCAGCCGCGCCGAGCAGGCCTGCATGATTGTAAGGCCGCGCATGCTCCTGAGCACGCGACGTCACAACTCGCAACGGCCACAATGTGTGGCAGCATGGGCTAGTTGGTATGGCATGACGATAGTTATAGCGCGAAAACAAAACGATGACACAGAGACAAGAAGGACACGAAAGACACGAGCGCTCGTGTCTTTCGTGTCCGAACGCACGAAAGGCAACTCTAACTGAATCCTGTGTTTTACTTGCACAGCATGTGTTTTACTTCGCCTAAGCACGCAAAACGAGAGGGTCGTCTTCTGGCGTTGCAATGAAAGAGTGCGCGGCGGCGACCTAGTGCGGTCAACACGCGAATGTGTGCAAGCCTTGCAGCGCCACGCACGCAGTGTACATATGATGAACTACAGGCCGACAATTTTGGGACCGGAAGGAGTAATCATGCTCCGTATATAGCTGTTGTCTTCCTCGCTCCATACTACAATTCAGCACATTGTTTCCACACGCACCCACGAGCGGCGGCACATGTGCCATCGGCCACACGCCCCGAGTATTCTGTTTCAATCCGTGAGTGCTGTACATTACAAGTAGGTGGTCCCCGGTCCGTTACAGAGCTCTACTGACTAAGACGAACCGGAAAAGTGACGTCCAAATGCAAGTTGCGCAGTACTCCTCCACCGCCGTGCGAAGATTTCCATGACTGGTGCACGGTCGCTCACATGTCAATCAAGTCACATGATGTGTATGTCTGGCCCCTTCGAAGTGTGGGACAGGCTGGTCTAGTTGTGAAGCTTGTACTTGCGGTATTCCCTGTGGTGTAGCACCCACTTGAGCCTGGTGATGCGAGTTAGCCTACGTCATAGAAGGACGAAAATCTCCGTTCGTTCCACGTGGCAGTTCACGCAGTACAGTTCTCCGATAACCTGATACTCCTGGGCGCAGTCGAGTGTGATCGGACGACAAGACGAAGAGGTTCGGGAAGCGCAGAAGTATACGGTCATTAGGACGACGATCATCCTTGTGGTTCTGGGGACGTCATGCATTTGACTGGTGGCCTGCAGAGAGTTCCCAATCGTCCATTCGTCCGCTTGCAGATTAGCCGGCACGCACAGCGCAATCACCGGGATGAACACCAAGTCGAACTCGGGTACTGCTCAAACCATGTGAAAGAACGACTCGATTTCGAGATGTTTACATCTCCACCTGCATAGTTTGGCCGGGAAAAGTGCATGAGGATATGCACACGTGGGCGTAGGCTGAGACGAACTTACTGACGACGATGTCGCTTTACCGGCGCGCTTTGTGTCCTGGTCCGATTAATCACACAGCCATGCCATCCTCGCTGGCATGGAGTGCGAGACCGTACACCAGAGCTCACGACAGTGTTTAGAAGAATAGAACGGTTTCCTTGTGTGCTCCCGACGGACGGTAACTTCTTGCCGTGTGCATGCTGTGTCGATGCGAATGTGCTGTGTCGATGCGAGACTGTTTGGAACGCATTGATCGATACACCGGAGCTCGAGGCGGGCAGCTGCGAACTAGGAATATTCTTTATTCTGAGTTGACGATGACTTCAAGAAATGCACTTCATGCCACTGTAGCACACGTGATTCTTCTATTGTTCGAAAACAGGCTAGCGATGTTTTACGCTGCGAAACCAAGCTGTGCTATCTCTCCTGAACTTGATTGATTTGATTTGTGGGGTTTAACGTCTCAAAACCACCATATGGTTATGAGAGACGCCGTAGTGGAGGACTCCGAAAATTTCGACCAACTGTGGTTCTTTAACGTGCACCCTAATCTGAGCACACGGGCCTACAACAATTCCGCCTCCATCCGAAATGCAGCCGCCGCAGCCGGGATTTGATCCCGCGACCTGTGGGTCAGCAGCCGAGTACCTTAGCCACTAGACCACCGTGGCCGGGCATCTCTCCTGAACTTGCCAGAAATTAGTGCAGCTGTCTGAGTGCGGAAACGTCGCCGTTTGATTTCGACCCGCCAGCGCGTAAAGATGCAGACGTGCCCCACATCGAAGGCACCTGGCCGAGACAAAGCGAAAAAAAAGCGCGCGCTGCGTCCGTCTGCTGCACGAGGCGGGGTATAGACAGCGACGGAAATGATGCGCCCGCATTTAAATGCGCGATTCCGGAATTGAATACCAACTTATACATTCATTTCTTAACACCCTAATTGACTTATGGTCGTATAATTCGGCGGCCCACTTGGTAGCAAGGGTAGGAACAGGCTTCACGTGTGCTCATAGACTCCGTGCATCCTTAACGAAGGCGTTGCCGATACCGTGCCCTCCATTAGAATTAGCGGTGGTGGCTTGCTACCATTACGAACTGCTACGCCATGGATGGGGAAACTGTATTTGCGATGCTAGCATCACCTTTCAAGCTACGAAATGTTGACTGTGGCACCACGCCTCCTTCTCCATTGGCACAGTGCCACTGGTTTGTCATAGTTACGGTCATATGAAAGCATGGAGTGCGCCGTCCGCTCCTTTCATTTGGCGACAAAAGCGGCAGCAGGCTACGTGCGTATTGCCAATGCTTCGAATCTTTTACGCAGTTTCGGAATCAGTCTATTACTTACTTTCGCTGCTCTTGACGCTGCTGTCATCAGTATCATTTAAATAATTTTGCATTTTTACCATGTTTGTTTGAAGGACGTTGAAAAGAGATCAGACAATTCTATGAATATCAGAAGCGTCACGCTGTATATCATCTCAGAGATTTCAGAGAAACAATCGAGTGAGACTTTCTCGAGGACATAAGGAGCATCAAAACTACGACAAACAAGCAACATGGAGAAATTAGAAATAAAATGCAAGCCCTGCGGGCTTCAATACTGAATTAGAGGTGCAGTGTTGTGGTCTCGCATGGCAGGTAAATGAACACGAGAACAGGATACTTCTGTCTGAACAGTTTTTCGAAGGGTAAATGCCGATATTAAAGGCGTTCCAAACGAATCACCCGAAAATAGAGTTTAAAAGGTCATGAAAACTGGGGAAACAGTGGGCGCGCCATCTGTTGCGACTAATATCAAACGAGCACAGAGTTCCAACGGCAGACAACAAAGGCAACGAAAAAAATGTGGTTGTGCAGTTCGAGCAGAGACAATGACAGGATAACTATTTGACGAATCCGAGTGCAGTAATCGCGAAGTATTCTTATCTCGACATCGACGCTCGGTCAGCGGCGTTCTCAAATGAATATCTGTGCCCGGAATGGAAACGACTAATTGGTCAGGCTACGGCACGCAAGTGCGAGACTAGTTGGAAAAGTGTGTAGATTCGCGGTGGAAAAACCTTTGAACTGCAGACTGAAAATGCGCCGAGGATCAAAATTGAAAGCATGTGATGGCGTAAACAAAGCGAAAAGTTCTTTGTGAAAGCGGTGCGCAGGAAAAACGTAGTTTGTGTTGTAGGCACAAATATAACGGCGCCGCTGTAAAACGGGAACTTGGTTTGCCTGTTCCAATAACACCAAAACACCTGTGTCATGGGTGTTTTGATTTCTAAAAACCCGCATATTGTAGTCTGTTTGGTATACGGAAAACACCCTTAAGGGTGCAAACTGGCTTAAAGTGTGCGGCTCTCGTCGATGCGGCCAGATTTAGAAAATATGCTCTGCTATTGCTTACCACAAATCTCCTTTCTTCCTTCTATTTTGACGCCTTCAATTCTCTTAGAGCAGAATAGGGTGTAAAACAAGGCGGACAGAACTAGCATTCACAAGGGTGCGACGTGGAATCTCAACTCTTAATACATGCACAGAGTTGATCTGATTATTTCTATACTTTACGTTATTTCAGCAGTAAAGCACAACACTTCGCTTTGTTTGTTCGTTTGTAGCCCGGAATGCGTGGTACATACCCACTTTGGGGGATTGACCAAGAAAACATATAGTAATATATTGACCATAACTGCGCTATTGCTTACAAAAAAAAACAAAGACGTAGAAGGAAGACAGTATATTTTAAAAAACAAAGAATCAGGGAGTGAGGTAAAAAACAAGAAAATGATCACTATAATAATAATTATACCTTGATTTTGGGAGGTGATCAGACAGTTGAGTATGCCAAACCGGATTACTTTAGGATGTAAGTGAGTGAACAAACTATATTTTAACTAGCGGATTGATGTCTATTATTTATCCACATTTGAAAAATCAATTCCCGAGCCACTATTTGTTAAAGTGGGCCTTATCTTGAAATGCGTTTAGAGTCTTGAATGAAATTACATACCGCATCGAATACATCTCTGTGGCAAATTCTCAAAACGGAAGCACCAAAATTTAGAACACTTTCTGTGGTTGAAATTTAAACCTAGCTTCGCAAACGGAAGGGCTAGAAGTCTTTTCCTAATTACTGCGTTGTTACGACCCAAGATAAAATAATGTTTAATAGTTTCTGATTCTTCGCAGAACGAACACTTCGCTGGACTGCCAACGTTTTTTTTTCCTTGGTACAAAAAAAAACTGCAGAAATGATACGGCGGCATCTTTGTATGTCCCAATCATTTCGAATTTACTGTTATCGATTGGGGCTTCTGTGCTAGTAAAATTGTACGGGAATATACGCACGCGTGCTCTAAGAAATTCCTATGCGAGTGAAGTACATTTATTTATTCATTAAACGCTAGTAATTTCTAGATGATGTCCTTCTCGAATATTCATTTTTGACTATTCGGAAGGTTATGACATGTTTAGGCAAAAAATAAATTCATTTAAAGTAACTAATCATTCTATTTGAGTCGGTAATTTCTGGCCCTTCATATCTTTCAGACTATATTGTCTCGGGGTCGTGACGTGGCCGAAGACAGGAGACTTCGTGTTGGGATTTAACTGTTTATTTGGGCGAACCTGTGCCCGGTAAACGGAAAGCCCAGTTACAGCAGCAGTCTCGCTCAGATAGCAGTCTCGGACTGATAGCGGTGAACGGAGCGTCGGCCTTCGATCAACAACTGACAAGCGGCGAAGCGCGTCGGCATTTATACTCTTGCCGTCGAATGTTCTAGCGTTATCGCCGGCGGTGGCGTAGGTTCCAGAACAATCTGTACCGTTCGCACAGTGGGCGTGATCTTATCGAAATGATCTACTACAGTCCGGAACCTTCTCGAAAACTGCAGGCGCGGTTTGCGCTGAGAATCGTGTGGTGTTTTGGGACGATAACAAAAACTTGGGAAATGGAACGTGGCATTGCCCCCCTCTGAAAAAAGGCACCCTCCCGATGCTTTAACTAAAGATGAAGGTACAATAGTAATGCAAGAAAGTACAATGAATAAATTACGATACAACAATAATACAAAAAAACACTGTCTCAGTTTGTTAACGCGCATGAAACGGCTTGAGGCGCGCGACATGGACGACTTCAGGTCACGATCGGCGTCGTTGAGAGTTCGTGATGCCGTCGGGGACAACCTCGTAATCAAGTGGGCCGAGACGTCCAACCACCCTGTAGGGTCCGAAGTACCATCGCAGAAGCTTTTCACTTAGTCCACGTCGGCGTATCGGCGTCCACACCCAAACACGTTCACCGGGCTGGTATTCAACGAAGCGTCGTCGAAGGTTGTAACGGTGGCTGTCGGTCGTCTGTTGATTCTTGATACGGAGACGCGCAAGTTGTCGGGCTTCTTCGGCGCGTTGAAGGTACTCGCTCACATCGAAGTTTTCTTCGTCGGCGACGTTGGGTAACATGGCATCGAGCGTCGTTGCCGGGCTCCTTCCGCAGACCAATTGTATGGAGATATCTGCGTCGTCTCCTGCACCGCCGAGTTGTATGCGAAGGTCACATGCAGAAGAATGGCATCCCACGTCTTGTGTTCGACATCGACGTACATTGAGAGCATGTCGGCGATCGTCTTGTTAAGCCGCTCGGTGAGGCCGTTGGTCTGTGGGTGGTACGTTGTCGTTCGGCGGTGGTTTGTTTGGCTGTATGCCAAGATCGCTTGAGTTAAGTCGGCAGTGAATGCCGTTCCTCTGTCGGTGATAAGGACCTCCGGGGCGCCGTGACGTAGGACGATATTTTCGACGAAGAACTTAGCTACCTCGGATGCACTGCCTTTTGGCAGGGCTTTTGTCTCGGCGTAGCGGGTGAGGTAGTCGGTAGCTACCACGATCCACTTGTTTCCGAAAGCCGACGTCGGGAACGGCCCCAGTAGGTTCATACCGATCTGCCAGAAAGGTTGGTGGTGGATCAATTGGCTGCAGAAGTCCCGCTGGCCTTGTCGGCGGTGTCTTGCGTCACTGACAGTCCCGGCATGTCCTCACATAACGAGTGACGTCGGTGGTAAGACGTGGCCAGTAGTACCTTTCTTGTATCCTCGCGAGCGTGCGAGAAACACCGAGGTGCCCTGCCGTCAGATCGTCGTGCAGGGCCTGCAGGAGTTCTTGGTCGCAGAGCTGTAGGCACCACAAGCAGGTACTTAGCTCGAAGCGGTGAAAAGTTTTCTTTTGTAGAAGACCAGTTTCGTAGAAAGAACGACGCAAGTGCGCGCTTGAATACCTTCGGGGCTTCGGCGGTCCTGCCTTCGAGGTATTCTATTAGGGCCTTAAGTTCCGGGTCGGCCCGCTGTCGTTCAGCGAAGTCGTCGGTAGTTATCATTCCCAAAAAGTAGTCGTCACCCGGGTCGTCGGGTAGCGGTTGGTCGACAGGCGCACGAGAGAGACAGTCGGCGTCGGAGTGTTTTTGCCGGACTTGTAAATGACAGTAATGTCATATTCTTGAAGTCTCAGGCTCCATCATGCGAGGCGACCTGAAGGGTCCTTCAAGGTGGCTAGCCAACACAAGGCGTGGTGGTCGCTCACAACTTTGAAGGGCCTGCCGTAGAGGTAGGGGCAAAATTTCGACGTAGCCCAGATGATGGCTACGTCTAAATACTGTCTGGTGCGCATGTCCAAGGTCTTTTCGATAGTGGTTGCTTCGGCTACAAATTCTTGGACGGTTTTCGGTGGGTTTCTCATCAGTCCCGCGAAGAGCTCCTGTTTGAGCCCTCGTATGAGGAAACGAACTTTTTCTCCTCAGGCATGTCTGGGTCAGCGTGACGGAATAGTCGGGTCATTTCTTCCGTGAAAATGGCGACATTTTCATTTGGTAGCTGAACCCGGGTCTCTAATAAAGCAGCGGCCCTATCTTTGCGAGCGACGCTCGCGAAGTTTGCAGGAATGCGCCACAGAAAACATCCCACGTTCGGAGCGTGGACTCCCGATTTTCGAGCCAGGTCCTTGCGGTGTCTTCCAAATAGAAGAACACACGACGCAGCTTTTCGTCATGGTCCCAATGGTTGAGGGCGGCCACATGGTCGTATGTTTCTAGACAGGACTCCGGATCTTCGAACGATGACCCATAGAAAATTGGTGGTTCCCTGGGTTGGTGCATGACCATCGTGGGCTGGGATGCTGCGGTTGTCATTGTCGCTGCAGTCGCGGTCATGGCCTTGGTCTTCCGCCCCTTGTCTTGTAGAAGCCCGTACTCCGGTGGTAGCCCTTGCTGTCGGTGGCTTGTTGGCTGCTCCTGGTCAGCGTCGGTGTCTTCTCCGCGACGTGGGCTGGGTTCACGGCTTGACGGGGGCGTCCGGTACATGAACGAAGCAGCACCTCCACCAGATGTCACGGGTCATGACGTGGCCGAAGACAGGAGACTTCGTGTTGGGATTTAACTGTTTATTTGGGCGAACCTGTGCCCGGTAAACGGCAAGCCCAGTTACAGCAGCAGTCTCGCACAGATAGCAGTCTCGGACTGATAGCGGCGAACGGAGCGTCGGCCTTCGATCAACAACTGACAAGCGGCGAAGTGCTTCGGCATTTATACTCTTGCCGTCGAATGTTCTAGCGTTATCGCTGGTGGTGGCGTAGGTTCCAGAACAATCTGTACCGTTCGCACAGTGGGCGTGATCTTATCGAAATGATCTACTACTGTCCGGAACCTTCTCGAAAACTGCAGGCGCGGTTTGCGCTGAGAATCGTGTGGTGTTTTGCGACGATAACAAAAACTTGGGAAATGAAACGTGGCATTATGATGCGCTCGACACTGGGCCGATCACCCTGAACGAGAGATGCCAATCACCCAGGATCATCATCACAACCGTTTGGGTAAGAGGACATAAGCTCGATCATTCGAGCCCCAGCCTGCTACCTTCTAACGTGACTTTTTGGTTAATCGGCCAAGAATCTTTCCGATAGGAAAATCAATTGCCTCTTTGTGATTGCTTACAGCTTTGAAATATGTAATCATCAATATTGTCATTTCATTTCTATATTTTTGGGATCACCAAACACTCTACTTTCTTGAACAATCCATGAAGGTGGATACGTGCATTAGAGTAACAGAAAAGCAAACAAATTTCGGCGAGGCGCGAGAACAGGCCTCGTACGCGCGAGGACAGTGAAGAAGAAGCGTCCTTCACTGCTGGCCAGCACGCGCAAAGAGTCGTTGCTCCGAGAACAAGGAAGAGCCGTCGCAATGCGTCGTCGTGGGTCCTCCCCGTGGTCTTTTGTCAACAAGGACGACTACATGTCGGACTCGGGGGAAGAGTACGTCCCCGCGGCAAGGTCCTCCAGTCACCACCACCGCAGCCCACAGCGCCGCAGGTCGTCGTCGTCCCTCTCGTCCAGCAGGTGCGTCGCGGAAGGTCACCCGCCCGACTCGCTGATACCGCATCGCTCCAGCATCTCGTCTTCGATGACGTCGTCG
>NW_023609787.1:0-14345 GCF_013339725.1 Rhipicephalus microplus
AGTGCTTTTGCGATGCAGTGAAACTTGATCATATTTAAGTATTTGTCCTTTTGTTTGCCTGAAACGGATATGCCAAGATGCATATTTGGCCTGAGCAATAGCAAATGCTTATATTTGTTTGATGCACAAGTACCCTGTGCATGCGTTCATTTCGTATCATGTACTGCTCTTCTGCTCAAGCTGGCTTTACCGCAGTGCTTTTGCGATGCAGTGAAGCTTGATCATATTTTAGTATTTGTCCTTTTGTTTGCCTGAAACGGACGTGCCAAGATGCATATTTGGCCTGAGCAGTCGCAAATGCTTATACTTGTTTGATGCACAAGTGGCCTGTGCATGCGTTAATTTCGTATCATGGAATGCTCTTCTGCTCATGCTGGTTTTACCGCAGTGCTTTGGCGATGCAGTGAAGCTTAATCAGCTTTTGGTAATTGTAGTTTTGTCTCCCTGAAACGAATGTGCCAAGTTGCATATTTGGCCCGAGCAGTCGCAAATGCTTATATTTGTTTGATAAACAAGTGGCTTGTGTGTGCGTTCATTTCGTATCACGTAATGCTCTACTGTTCACGCTGGCTTTACCGCAGTGCTTTTTCGATCTAGTGAAGCTTAATCAGCTTTTGGTAATTGTAGTTTTGTCTCCCTGAAACAAACGTGCCAAGTTGCACATTTGGCCCGAACAGTCGCAAATGCTTATATTTGTTTGATGCACAAGTGGCTTGTGCATGCGTTCATTTCGTACCATGTAATGCTCTTCTGTTCACGGTGGCTTTACCGCTGTGACGTTTGTTGGTGAGGTTCGTCGCGCCGCAGAGCGTGTGACGCGTTGCGGATGGAGGAGACGGTATCTGACGTTAACAAACCACACTACAATTGTATTTGACAGCATACACACACGAAATACATAAAGCGGCAGCGTACACTACTAGTCAATTGTCTCACGTGGCGGTGCTTGGGGGCCAGGAGGCTGTGGGCTGGTTGAGTCCCTGTGATGACGTAATCGTCGTCGGGTAGATGTCCGGTGTGGAAACGACGTAGCAGCAGCAGGGGTTAAGGGCCGAGTGAACGAACCGTCGCTCGGTAGCCGGTAGCCAGACAGGGCTCGTCCGCGCCAGGCCAGGACCTTGCGACGCTCGTCTCGACGGCGGTGGACAATCTGGAACCTCGCGCGTAGGTGCGGGTTCTCCGAGAGCAGCAGGCCGCGTCCCAGGTCTTGCCAGGCGAGGACCGTGAGGCGCTCGCTGTCCCGAAGACAGGCGCCCTGTGTATGCGAACCTCGCGCGTAGATGCGGGTTCTCCAACAACCTGCCGCCCGTTCTGCCGGCGTTCCAAAAAAAAACTGTCTCGCCTGCGCGCGCCCTTCTTAATCTTCTCTGCAGCCCGAGCTCCTTCGTTTTTCTCGCCTTCCAGCGATCGGCCACTCCGTCGTCTGCTCTCGCTTTCCCTGCTTCGTCACATTACCCCCCCACTTAAGAAGGTTCTTCGCTGTGAAGAACTTGCAGCTGCCACTGGACCCCTTGGGACACCGTAGTACACGCGCACTCGGAGCACTGCACTACACTTCCGAGCCCCGCACACTCGGCACACATAAGAGACACAAAAGTTGTCACCAGTGTTCAGGGCCCCGCACACCCGACACTCTCAAAGGTACTCGCAAGACGAGATGAAAGTTGGTCCGTCACGGTAAGTAATGTGCACCGAAAAAAAAAAAGTTCCATCAATTATACCCGTTCTTGATATTTTTTGAGGAGGTTGACGTGAAACAGAGATGTTCGCGTTTCTAAATCAATAACGTAATCCACGTCATTCTTCCTCTCTAGTACTGTGAAAGGCCCTTTCCATGTTAGAATCAGTTTGTTGTTGTCCGACGGGAGTAGCAGCAGCACCTTGTCTCCAACAGCTAAACGCCGTGGTCTAGTCTTCAGGTCATAGTGCTTCTTCTGCACAAGTTTGGCTTTCTGCAGCTCCTCCTTGGCTAGACGACAAGTGTTTTCAAGACGTCTCCGCAGGTCAACTACATAGCCGTACGAGGTCTTCGTCTCATCATCTAGATGATTACCAGTCCACATCTCTTTCAATATTGACATGGGCCCTCTGACGTAACGGCCATACAGTAAGTCAAACGGGGCGAAGCCCAAACTTGACTGCGGAACTTCTCTATAGGCGAAAAGTAAAGGCGCTAAGTACCGGTCCCAACTTTTCGGGCACTCTTGACACATTCGTCTTATCATTCGTTTAAGTGTGCCATTGAACCTCTCGACAAGACCATTTGCCATGGGATGATATGGTGTCGTCGGCAACTGTGTGAAGGATAGAAGCCTGCTGAATTCGCGCATTAGGTGGGACGTAAAAGACGTGCCTCGGTCGCTGATGATTTCCTGAGGTACCCCCACTCGCGAGAACATCTCCAACAGTGCTTCAGCGATCCTTTCTGTTTCAATGCTTGGCAGCGCCACCGCATCAGGATACCGCGTTGCCATGTCCACCATTGTCAAAACGTATCTATTCCCTTTTTCTGACTTGGGAGATAATGGTCCCACAATGTCAATGGCCACTCTCTTAAACGGTGTATCAATGACGGGGGTTTTACCCAACGGTACTCGCCCAACTAAGTGTTTTGGGAAAGTTCTCTGGCACGTGTCGCACGATTTCACAAATCGTGTGATGTCAGAAAGTACCCCTGGCCAATAGAACTCCTCGAGGATACGGTCTGTTGTGCGTTTTATACCCTGATGGCCCGCAAGAATTCCTTCATGAGCCATTTGCATTACACAATGGCGGAGGGCTGTAGGTACAACAAGTTGTTCAGTTTCTCTCTTCGATCTGAGCTTGTACCTCCTGTATAGAATTTCTTCTTTTGTAAAGAAAAGAATCTCGGCAAACCTGGTCTGGATGGGTTTATCGACGGCCTCAAAGCATTTCTGTAAGCTAGCGTCATCCCTCTGACTTTTCTGCAAGTCACGTGCACTCATATCTAGGGGACTTATTGTTGGTACCGGCAGGCGACGAGAACTCTGTCCGACTGTCGCGGCGACTTCGTTTTCCTTTGATTGCCTCGCAACCGAAGTGAATGCATCTGTAGTATAAGATCCAGTCAGCGATCCGTCGTCCGCTCCCACCCTAGATGATATTTTCATCGGACTAGCTGGACGTAGGTGTCTTTTCCAATCTTGATCAGGATCGGAGGCGTCACGGACCCCTTGGACGTTTCCCAGAACGACGTCATACAGTGGGTCATCCATGCAGATCGCGCGAGTCTTGCCTGAGAAAAAGGGTGAAATAATTCGCACGTCTGCCTCCGGCAGTTTCAGTACCCTTCGATCAAGAAGACACACAGAGGAAACTTTCCCCGTCAGATTGCTGACTGGTACAAGGGACCTTCTCACAATAACCGAGTCGCATCCTGTATCCCGTAAGACCGTAACGGGCTGGTTTTCAAGGACGCCTTCGGCCGTAGGCATAGACTTGTCCTCCCACTTGATTCTCGTACGTTTCGAGCAATCAGTACCTTGCCGGGAAGCCTGTGTCTCCTGGTTTGATGCTTTCGGACCTTCTGCTTGCTCTTTCAGGCACGAGGCTTTACCGCTTCCCTTGTTAGGGCAGTCCTCTTTGCTATGCCCACTACGTCTACATTTTCCGCAGAAGGCTGGTTTTGTCCTTGGCCCTTTAGTATTTGCCCAGCAATCTGAAGCCTTATGACCGCGCTTTCCACAAAGCAAACAATGTGGTTTGTCCTTTTCCTCTTTCCGTAGTGCGGCCTGCGCTCGATCTGGTGGCTTTTTATGGTCCTTGTCGTCCTTACCTTTACCAAGGTTGACGAAACCCTGCGCCTCCATATAATGATCAGTAGCTTCTACTAGCTTTTCAATTCCTCGGCAATCCCTTTCCCGCAGGAAGATTGCCAGCTTCTCGTGGCACTGCGTGATGAATTGCTCTGAAACAATAACGTCTCGTAGAGCTTCGTACGTCCGTTCGGTCTTGGCCATCTCTTGCCAATGGTCGAAATAACCTAGTAATCGCCCAGCGAACTGTCGACCCGTTTCGCAGTCCTCAGGCTTCGCCGACCGAAACTTAGTGCGGTAGCCCTCCTCTGTAAACCGGAAGCGCTGCAACAACGTTTTCTTTAACGTTGCGTAATCCATGGCATGGTCAGGTGCCATTCTGCCAACAACACTTAGCGCTTCACCTGTCAAACAAAGGCTCAGTGAAAGGGCCCACTTGTCTTGCGGCCAATCCTGGCTCCTGGCGACGCGTTCAAAGCGCTGGATGTACGCGTCCAGCTCGTCGCGAACTTCGTTGAAGGGCGGTATGAGTTTGTGCGGACTTTCGTAGCTTTGAGGAGAACCCATGTGCGGACCCTCTACTGATTGACCTGTAGTCACGCTACCCGTTGTCGCATCTAACTCTCGGAGCTTCAACCTTAGTTCGAGAACCTCCTTTTCTGCTTGTAGCCTCGCCAGTGCCTCGGCATCAGCTTCTTTTGCCGCATTGCGTTCGGCTAAACGTACTTCCCGCGCTTCTCGTTCACGTACGCGCTCCTCATCGATCCACTGCTTTAGCCCTGGACCGCTCAACCCCAGTTCCTTTCCAATTGCTGTGAGCTTGTCCGTCTCCATCGTCAACCGTCAGACCCGCATAAGCGACGCGCTGCTCTTTTATAGGATAAGAGCGGTCCTGTCGCGCGGACGCCAGATGTGACGTTTGTTGGTGAGGTTCGTCGCGCCGCAGAGCGTGTGACGCGTTGCGGATGGAGGAGACGGTATCTGACGTTAACAAACCACACTACAATTGTATTTGACAGCATACACACACGAAATACATAAAGCGGCAGCGTACACTACTAGTCAATTGTCTCACGTGGCGGTGCTTGGGGGCCAGGAGGCTGTGGGCTGGTTGAGTCCCTGTGATGACGTAATCGTCGTCGGGTAGATGTCCGGTGTGGAAACGACGTAGCAGCAGCAGGGGTTAAGGGCCGAGTGAACGAACCGTCGCTCGCTTGCCGGTAGCCAGACAGGGCTCGTCCGCGCCAGGCCAGGACCTTGCGACGCTCGTCTCGACGGCGGTGGACAATCTGGAACCTCGCGCGTAGGTGCGGGTTCTCCGAGAGCAGCAGGCCGCGTCCCAGGTCTTGCCAGGCGAGGACCGTGAGGCGCTCGCTGTCCCGAAGACAGGCGCCCTGTGTATGCGAACCTCGCGCGTAGATGCGGGTTCTCCAACAACCTGCCGCCCGTTCTGCCGGCGTTCCAAAAAAAAACTGTCTCGCCTGCGCGCGCCCTTCTTAATCTTCTCTGCAGCCCGAGCTCCTTCGTTTTTCTCGCCTTCCAGCGATCGGCCACTCCGTCGTCTGCTCTCGCTTTCCCTGCTTCGTCACAACCGCAGTGAATTTTGCGATGCAGTGAAGCTTAATCATCTTTCGGTAATTGTCTTTTTGTCTCCCTGAAACGGATGTGCCAAGATGCATATTTGGCCTGAGCAGTCGCAAATGCTTATATTTGTTTGATGCACAAGTGGCCTGTGCATGCGTTCATTTCGTATCTTGTAATGCTCTTCTGCTCACGCTGGCTTTACCGCAGTGCTTTTGCAATGCAGTGAAGCTTGGTCATATTTAAGTATTTGTCCTTTTGTTTGCCAGAAACGGACGTGCCAAGATGCATATTTGGCCTGTGCAGTCGCAAATGCTTATATTTGTTTGATGCACAAGTGGCGTGGGCATGCGTTCATTTCGTATTAAGTAATGCTCTTGTTCTCACGCTTGCTTTACTGCAGTGCTTTCGCAATGCAGTGAAGCCTACTCATCTCTTGGTAATTGTTTTTTTGTTTCCCTGAAACGGACATGTCAAGATGCATATTTGGCCTGAGCAGTCGCAAATGCTTATATTTAATTGATGCACAAGTGGCCTGTGCATGCGTTCATTTCGTATCATGTAATGCTCTTCTGCTCACGCTGGCATTACCGCAGTGCTTTTGCGATGCAGTGAAGCTTAATCATCTTTTGGTAATTGTCTTTTTGTCTCCATGAAACGGACGTGCCAAGATGTATATTTGGCCTGAGCAGTCGCAAATGCTTTTATTGGTTTGATGCACAAGTGGCCTGTGCATGCGCTCATTTCGTATCATGTAAGGCTATTTGCTCAAGCTGACTTTACCGCAGTGCTTTTGTGATGCAGTGAAGCTTGATCATATTTAAGTATTTGTTCTTTTGTTTGCCTGAAACGGACGTGCCAAGATGCGTATTTGGCCTGTGCAGTCGCAAAGCTTATATTTGTTTGATGCACAAGTGGCCTGGGCATGCGTTCATTTTGTATCATGTAGTGCTCTTCTGGTCATGCTGGCTTTACCGCAGTGCTTTTTCAATGCAGTGAAGCTTGAATCATATTTTAGGTATTGTACTTTTTTTTTGCCTCAAATGGCGTGCCAAGATGCATATTTGGCCTGAGCAGTCACAAATACTTATATTTGTTTGATGCACAAGTGGCCTGTGCATGCGTTCATTTCGTATCATGTAATGCTCTTCTGCTCACCGCTGCTTTACCGTAGTGCTTTTGATGCAATGGAGCTGGAGCATATTTTAGTATTTGTTTTTCGTTTGGTCTTAGACGGACATGCACAAGATGCATATTTGGCCTGAGCAGTCGCAAAGCTTATTGTCGTTTGATGCACACGTGGGCCTGTGCTGCATTCATTTCGTAATCATGTAATGCTCTTCTGCTCAGCTGGTTTTACCGCAGTGCTTTGGCTAGTATTGAAGCTTAATCAGCTTTAGGTAATTGTAGTTTGTCTCCCTAAAACGGACGTGCCATGTGCTATTTGGCCTGTGCAGTCGCCAAATGATTATATTTGTTTAATGCAACAAGTGGTTTGTGCATGCGTCATCGTAGCATGTACTGCTCTTCGCTCAAGATGGCTTTACCCGCAGTGCTTCGCGATTGCAGTGAGCATAGCACCTTTGGTAATTGTCTTTTTGTCTCCCTGAAACGGACGTGCCAAGGGTGCATATTTGGCCTGAGCAGTCGCAAATGCTTATATTTGTTTGATGCACAAGTGGCCTGTGCATGCGTTAATTTCGTATCATGTAATGCTATTCTGCTCACGCTGGCTTTACCGCAGTGCTTTTGCGATGCAGTGAAGCTTAATCATATTTAAGAATTTGTCCGTTTGTTTGCCTGAAACGGACGTGCCAAGATGCATATTTGGCCTGAGCAGTCGCAAATGCTTATATTTGTTTGATGCACAAGTGGCCTGTGCATGCGTTCATTTCGTATCATGTATTGCTCTTCTGTTCATGCTCGCTTTACCGCAGTGCTTTTTCGATGCAGTGAAGCTTAATCATCTTTTGGTAATTGTCTTTTTGTCTCCCTGAAATGAACGTGCCAAGATGCATATTTGGCCTGAGAAGTCGCAAATGCTTATATTTGTTTGATGCACAAGTGGCCTGTGCATGCGTTCATTTCGTATCATGTAATGCTCTTCAGCTCACGCTGGCTTTACCGCAGTGCTTTTTTGATGCAATGGAGCTTGATCATATTTTAGTATTTGTCTTTCGTTTGTCTGAGACGGACATGCCAAGATGCATATTTGGCCTGAGCAGTCGCAAATGCTTATATGTTTGATGCACAAGTGGCCTGTGCTTGCATTCATTTCGTATCATGTAATGCTCTTCTGCTCATGCTGGTTTTACCGCAGTGCTTTGGCTATGTAGTGAAGCTTAATCAGCTTTAGGTAATTGTCGTTTTGTCTCCCTAAAACGGACGTGCCAAGATGCATATTTGGCCTGTGCAGTCGCAAATGCTTATATTTGTTTCATGCACAAGTGGTCTGTGCATGCGTTCATTTCGTATCATGTAATGCTCTTCTGCTCACGCTGGCTTTACCGCAGTGCTTTCGCGATGCAGTGAAGCATAGTCACCTTTGGGTAATTGTCTTTTTGTCTCCCTGAAACGGACGTGCCAAGGTGCATATTTGGCCTGAGCAGTCGCAAATGCTTATATTTGTTTGATGCACAAGTGGCCTGTGCATGCGTTCATTTCGTATCATGTAATGCTATTTGCTCAAGCTGGCTTTATCGCAGTGCTTTTTCGATGCAGTGAAGCTTGATCATATTTTAGTATTTGTCCTTTTGTTTGCCAGAAACGGACATGCCAAGATGCGTATTTCGCCTGAGCAGTCGCAAATACTTATATTTTTTTGATGCAAAAGTGGCGTGGGCATGCCTTCATTTCGTATTAAGTAATGCTCTTGTTCTCACGCTAGCTTTACTGCAGTGCTTTCGCGATGCAGTGAAGCCTATTCATCTCTTGGAAATTGTTTTTTTGTCTCCCTGAAACGGACATGTCAAGATGCATATTTGGCCTGAGCAGTCGCAAATGCTTATATTTGATTGATGCACAAGTGGCCTTTGCATGCGTTCATTTCGTATCGTGTAATGCTCTTCTGCTCACGCTGGCATAACCGCAGTGCTTTTGCGATGCAGCGAAGCTTGATCAAATTTAAGTATTTGTCCTTTTGTTTTCGTGAAATGGACGTGCCAAGATGCATATTTGGCTTGAGCAGCCGCAAATGCCTTTCTTTGATGCGCAAGTGGCCTGGGCATGCGTTCATTTCGTATCATGTAATGCTCTTCTGCTCACGCTGGCTTTACCGCAGTGCTTTTTCGATACAGTGAAGCTTGATCATCTTTTGGTAATTGTCTTTTTCTCTCTCTGAAACGGACGTGCCAAGATGCATATTTGGCCTGAGCAGTCGCAAATGCTTATATTTGTTTGATGCACAAGTGGCCTGTGCATGCATTCATTTCGTATCATGTAATGCTCTTCTGCTCATGCTGGCTTTACCGCAGTGCTTTTGCGATGCAGTGAAGCTTGATCATATTTAAGTATTTGTCCTTTTGTTTGCCTGAAACGGATATGCCAAGATGCATATTTGGCCTGAGCAATCGCAAATGCTTATATTTGTTTGATGCACAAGTACCCTGTGCATGCGTTCATTTCGTATCATGTAATGCTCTTCTGCTCACGCTGGATTTACCGCAGTGCTTTTGCGATGCAGTGAAGCTTGATCATATTTTAGTATTTGTCCTTTTGTTTGCCTGAAACAGACGTGCCAAGATGCATATTTGGCCTGAGCAGTCGCAAATGCTTATACTTGTTTGATGCACAAGTGGCCTGTGCATGCGTTCATTTCGTATCATGTAATGCTCTTCTGCTCATGCTGGTTTTACCGCAGTGCTTTGGCGATGCAGTGAAGCTTAATCAGCTTTTGGTAATTGTAGTTTTGTCTCCCTGAAACGATTGTGCCAAGTTGCATATTTGGCCCGAGCAGTCGCAAATGCTTATATTTGTTTGATGCACAAGTGGCTTGTGCGTGCGTTCATTTCGTATCATGTAATGCTCTACTGTTCACGCTGGCTTTACCGCAGTGCTTTTTCGATCCAGTGAAGCTTAATCAGCTTTTGGTAATTGTAGTTTTGTCTCCCCGAACAACGTGCCAAGTTGCAACATTTGGCCCGAACAGTCTCCGTGGCGCAATGGCTAGCGCGATCGGCTGTTAACCGAAAGGTGGAGGTTCGAGCCTACCGGTGGTGGTGCGGCGCTTTTTTTTGGCTGATAGCTTGAAGATATGTTCTGATGGTGGTGAGAGTGGAGCAGAACTGTCTCCGTGGCGCAATTGGCTAGCGCAATCGGCTGTTAACCGAAAGGTTGGAGTTTCGAGCCCTCCGGGAGTGGTGTGTTGCTTTTTTCTTTGCGCTGATAGCTTTGAAGATATGTTCTGATGGTTGTGAGAGTGGAGCACGACTGTCTCCATGGCGCAGTTGGCTAGCGCGATCGGCTGTTAACCGAAAGGTTGGAGGTTCGAGCCCACCCGGTGGTGGTGCGGCACTTTTTTTTCTTTGGGCTGATAGCTTTGAAGATATGTTCTGATGGTGGTGAGAGTGGAGCAGGACTGTCTCCGTCGCACAATTGGCTAGCGCCATCGCTGTTAACCGAAAGGTTGGAGGTTCCAGCCCACCCGGTGGTGGTGCGGCGCTTTTTTTTCTTTGATCTGATAGCTTTGAAGATATGTTCTGATGGTGGTGAGAGTGGAGCAGGACTGTCTCCGTGGCGCAATTGGGTAGCGCAATCGGCTGTTCACCGAAAGGTTGGAGGTTCGAGCCTACCCGGTGGTGGTGCGGCGCTTTTTTTTGGGCTGATAGCTTTGAAGATATGTTCTGATGGTGGTGAGAGTGGAGCAGAACTGTCTCCGTGGCGCAATTGGCTAGCGCGATCAGCTGTTGACCGAAAGGTTGGAGTTTCGAGCCCTCCCGGGACAGGTGTTTTGCTTTTTTCTTTGCGCTGATAGCTTTGAAGATATGTTCTGATGTTGGTGAGAGTGGAGCACGACTGTCTCCATGGCGCAGTTGGCTAGCGCGATCGGCTGTTAACCGAAAGGTTGGAAGTTCGAGCCCACCCGGTGGTGGTGCGGCACTTTTTTTTCTTTGGGCTGATGGCTTTGAAGATATGTTTGATGCACAAGTGGCCTGTGCATGCGTTCATTTCGTATCATGTAATGCTCTTCTGCTCATGCTGGCTTTACCGCAGTGCTTTGCGATGCAGTGAAGCTTGATCATATTTAAGTATTTGTCTTTTTGTTTGCCTGAAACGGACATGCCAACATGCATATTTGGCCTGAGCAGTCGCAAATGCTTATATTTGTTTGATGCACAAGTGGCCTGTGCATGTGTTCACTTCATATCATGTAATGCTCTTCTGCTCATGCTGGCTTTACCGCAGTGCTTTTGCGAGGCAGTGAAGCTTGATCATATTTAAGTATTTGTCCTTTTGTTTGCCTGAAACGGACATGCCAAGATGCATATTTGGCTTGAGCAGTTGCAAATGCCTATCTTTGTTTGATGCACAAGTGGCTTGTGCATGCGTTCATTTCGTACCATGTAATGCTCTTCTGTTCACGGTGGCTTTACCGCAGTGAATTTTGCGATGCAGTGAAGCTTAATCATCTTTCGGTAATTGTCTTTTTGTCTCCCTGAAACGGATGTGCCAAGATGCATATTTGGCCTGAGCAGTCGCAAATGCTTATATTTGTTTGATGCACAAGTGGCCTGTGCATGCGTTCATTTCGTATCTTGTAACTTGTCTTCTGCTCACGCTGGCATTACCGCAGTGCTTTTGCAATGCAGTGAAGCTTGGTCATTTAAGTATTTGTCCTTTTGTTTGCCAGAAACGGACGTGCCAAGATGCATATTTGGCCTGAGCAGTCGCAAATGCTTATATTTGTTTGATGCACAAGTGGCCTTGGCATTCGTTCATTTCGTATCATGTAGTGCTCTTCTGCTCATACTGGCTTTACCGCAGTGCTTTTCGATGCAGTGAAGCTTGATCATATTTAAGTATTTGTCCTTTTGTTTGCCTGAAATGGACGTGCCAAGATGCATATTTGGCCTCAGCAGTCGCAAAGCTTATATTTGTTTGATGCAAAAGTGGCCTGTGCATGCGTTCATTTCGTATCATGTAATGCTTTTCTGCTCACGCTGGCATTTACCGCAGTGCCTTTTGCGATGCAGTGAAGCTTAATCATATTTAAGAATTTGTCCGTTTGTTTGCCTGAAACGGACGTGCCAAGATGCATATTGGCCTGAGCAGTCGCAAATGCTTATATTTGTTTGATGCACAAGTGGCCTGTGCATGCGTTCATTTCGTATCATGTATTGCCTCTTCTGCTCATGCTCGCTTTACCGCAGTGCTTTTGCGATGCAGTGAAGCTTGATCATATATAAGTATTTGTCCTTTTGTTTGCCTGAAACGGACATGCCAAGATGCATATTTGGCCTGAGCAGTCGCAAATGCTTATATTTTTTTGATGCACAAGTGGCCTGGGCATGCATTCATTTCGTATCATGTAATGCTCTTCTGCTCACGCTGGCTTTGCCGCTGTGCTTACGCGATGCAGTGAAGCTTAATCATCTTTTGGTAATTGTCTTTTTGTCTCCCTGAAACGAACGTGCCAAGATGCATATTTGGCCTGAGCAGTCGCAAATGCTTATATTTGTTTGATGCACAATTGGCCTGTGCATGCGTTCATTTCGTATCATGTAATGCTCTTCTGTTCAAGCTTGCTTTTACCGCAGTGCTTTTTCGATTCACTGAAGACCAATAATTTTTGGCATTGTCTTACTGTCTCCCTAAACGGGACGTGCCAAGATGCATATATGGCCTGAGCAGTCGCAAAATGCTTATATTGCTTGATGCACAAGGGCCTGAGCATCGTTCATTTCGTATCATGTAATGCTTTTCTAGCTCACGTGGCTTTACCACAGTGCTTTCGCGATGCAGTGAAGCTTAATCATCTTTTGGTAATTGTCTTTTTGTCTCCATGATACGGACGTGCCAAGATGCATATTTGGTCTGAGCAGTCGCAAATGCTTATATATGTTTGATGCCCAAGTGTCCTGTGCATGCGTTCATTTCGCATCATGTAATGCTCTTCTGCTCACGCTGGCTTTACCGCAGTGCTTTTTTGATGCAATAAAGCTTGATCATATTTTAGTATTTGTCTTTTCGTTTGTCTGAGACGGACATGCCAAGATGCATATTTGGCCTGAGCAGTCGCAAATGCTTATATGTTTGATGCACAAGTGGCCTGTGCTTGCATTCATTTCGTATCATGTAATGCTCTTCTGCTCATGCTGGTTTTACCGCAGTGCTTTGGCGATGCAGTGAAGCCTAATCAGCTTTTGGTAATTGTCGTTTTGTCTCCCTGAAACGAACGTGCCAAGTTGCATTGTTGGCCTGAGCAGTCACAAATGCTTATATTTGTTTGATGCACAATTGGCCTGTGCATGCGTTCATTTCGTATCATGTAATGCTCTTCTGTTCACGCTGGCTTTACCGCAGTGCTTTTTCGATCCACTGAAGCCAATAATTTTTTGGTAATTGTCTTACTGTCTCCCTAACTTGGACGTGCCAAGATGCATATATGGCCTGAGCAGTCGCAAATGCTTATATTTGTATGATGCACAAGTGGCCTGAGCATGCGTTCATTTCGTATCATGTAATGCTCTTCTGCTCACTCTGGCATTACCGCAGTGCTTTTGCGATGCAGTAAAGCTTCATGAAATTTAAGTATTTGTCCTTTTGTTTGCCTGAAACGGACGTGCGAAGATGCATATTTTGCCTGAGCCTTCGCAAATGCTTATCTTTATTTGATGCACAAGTGGCCTGTGCATGCGTTCATTTCGTATCATGTAATGCTCTTCTGCTCACGCTGGTTTTACCGCAGTGCTTTCGCGATGCAGTGAAGCTTAATCAACTTTTGGTAATTTTCTTTTTGTTTCCCTGAAACGGACGTGCCAAGGTGCATATTTGGCCTGAGCAGTCGCAAATGCCTATATATGTTTGATGCACAAGTGGCCTGGGCATGCGTTCATTTCGTATCATGTAGGTCTCTTCTGCTCATGCTGGCTTTACCGCAGTGCTTTTTCGATGCAGTGAAGCTTAATCATCTTTTGGTAAGTGTCTTTTTGTCTTCCTGAAATGAACGTGCCAAGATGCATATTTGGCCTGAGCAGTCGCAAATGCTTATATTTGTTTGATGCACAAGTGGCCTGTGCATGCGTTCATTTCGTATCATGTAATGCTTTTCTGCTCACAGTGGCTTTACCGCAGTGCTTTCGCGATGCAGTGAAGCTTAATCATCTTTTGGTAATTGTCTTTTTGTCTCCCTGAAACGGACGTGCCAAGGTGCATATTTGGCCTGAGCAGTCGCAAATGCTTATATTTGTTTGATGCACAAGTGGCCTGTGCATGTGTTCACTTCATATCATGTAAGTGCTCTTCTGCTTCATGCTGGCTTTACCGCAGTGCTTTTTCGATGCAGTGAAGCTTGATCATATTTAGTATTGTACTTTGTTTGCCTGAAACGGACAGTGCCAAGATGCATATTTGGCCTGAGCAGTCGACAAATACTTATATTTTTTGATGCACAAGTGGCCTGTGCATGCGTTCATTTCGTATCATGTAATGCTCTTCTGCTCACGCTGGCTTTACTTCAGTGCTTTCGCGATACGGTGAAGCCTAATCATCTCTTGGTAATTGTTTTTTTGTCTCCCTGAAACGGACATGCCAAGATGCATATTTGGCCTGAGCAGTCGCAAATGCTTATATTTGATTGATGCACAAGTGGCCTGTGCATGCGTTCATTTCGTATCATGTAACGCTCTTCTGCTCACGCTGGCATTACCGCACTCCTTTTGCGATGCAGTGAAGCTTGATCAAATTTAAGTATTTGTCCTTTTGTTTGCCTGAAACGGACGTGCCAAGATGCATATTTGGCTTGAGCAGTTGCAAATGCCTATCTTTGTT
>NW_023609788.1:0-17954 GCF_013339725.1 Rhipicephalus microplus
ATCAGAACATATCTTCAAAGCTATCAGCGCAAAGAAAAAAGCAACACACCACTCCCGGGGGGGGGCTAAAAACTCCAACCTTTCGGTTAACAGCCGATCGCGCTAGCCAATTGCGCAACGGAGACAGTCCTGCTCCACTCTCACCACCATCAGAACATATCTTCAAAGCTATCAGCCCCAAAAAAAACCCCGCACCACCACCGGGTGGGCTCGAACCTCCAACCTTTCGGTTAACAGACGATTGCGCTAGCCAATCGCGCCACGGAGACAGTCGTGCTCCACTCTCACCACCATCAGAACCTATCTTCAAAGCTATCAGCGCAAAGAAAAAAGCAACACACCACTCCCGGGAGGGCTCGAAACTACAACATTTCGGTTAACAGCCGATCGTGCTAGCCAATTGCGCCATGAAGACAGTCCTGCTCCACTCTCACCACCATCAGAACATATCTTCAAAGCTATCAGCCCATAGAAAAAAAAAGCGCCGCACCACCACCGGGTGGGCTCGAACCTCCAACCTTTCGGTTAACGACCGAACGCGCTACCCAATTGCGCCACGAAGACAGTCCTGCTTCACTCTCACCACCATCAGAACATATCTTCAAAGCTATCAGCGCAAAGAAAAAAAACGACACACCGTCCCCGGGTGGGCTCAAACCTCCAACCTTTCGGTTATCAGCCGATCGCGCTAGCCAATTGCGCCACGGAGACAGTCGTGCTCCACTCTCACCACCATCAGAAATATCTTCAAAGCTATCAGCCCAAAGAAAAAAAAGCGCCACACCACCACGGGGTGGGCTCGAAACTCCAACCTTTCGGTAACAGACGATCGCGCTAGCCGATCGCGCCACGGAGACAGTCGTGCTCACTCTCACCACCATCAGAACATATCTTCAAAGCTATCAGCCAAAAAAGCACACTCACTCCGGGAGTGATCGAACCTCCAACCTTTCGGTTAACAGCCGATCGCGCTAGCCAATTGCGCCATGGAGACAGTCATGCTCCACTCTCACCACCATCAGAACCATATCTTCAAAGCTATCAGCCCAAAGAAAAAAAAGCGCCGCACCACCAAGGGTGGGCTCGAAACTCCAACCTTTCGGTTAACAGATCGCGCTAGCCGATCGCGCCACGGAGACAGTCGTGCTCCACTCTCACCACCATCAGAACCTATCTTCAAAGCTATCAGCGCAAAGTAAAAAGCAACACACCACTCCCGGGAGGGCTCGAACCTCCAACCTTTCGGTTAACAGCCAATCGCGCTAGCCAATTGCGCCCCGGAGACAGTCCTGCTCCATTCTCACCACCATCAGAACATATCTTCAAAGCTATCAGCGCAAAGAAAAAAAAACGACACACCGTCCCCGGGTGGGCTCAAACCTCCAACCTTTCGGTTATCAGCCGATCGCGCTAGCCAATTGCGCCACGGTGACAGTCGTGCTCCACTCTCGCCACCATCAGAACATATCTTCAAAGCTATCAGCCCAAAGAAAAAAAAGCGCCACACCACCACGGGGTGGGCTCGAAACTCCAACCTTTCGGTTAACAGACGATCGCGCTAGCCGATCGCGCCACGGAGACAGTCGTGCTCCACTCTCACCACCATCAGAACATATCTTCAAAGCTATCAGGCCAAACAAAAGCAACACATCACTCCCGGGAGGGCTCGAACCTCCAACCTTTCGGTTAACAGCCGATCGCGCTAGCCAATTGCGCCATGGAGACAGTCATGCTCCACTCTCACCACCATCAGAACATATCTTCAAAGCTATCAGCCCAAAGAAAAAAAGCGCCGCACCACCAAGGGGTGGGCTCGAAACTCCAACCTTTCGGTTAACAGATGATCGCGCTAGCCGATCGCGCCACGGAGACAGTCGTGCTCCACTCTCACCACCATCAGAACCTATCTTCAAAGCTATCAGCGCAAAGTAAAAAGCAACACACCACTCCCGGGAGGGCTCGAAACTACAACATTTCGGTTAACAGCCGATCGTGCTAGCCAATTGCGCCATGAAGACAGTCCTTGCTCCACTCTCACCACCATCAGAACTATATCTTCAAAGCTACAGCCCAAGAAAAAAAAGCGCCGCACCACCACCGGTGGGCTCGAACCTCCAACCTTCGGTTACAGACCGATCGCGCTAGCCAATTGCGCCACGGAGACAGTCTGCTCCACTCTCACCACCATCAGAACATATCTTCAAAGCTATCAGCCCAAAGAAAAAAAGCGAACACACCACTCACCGGGTGGGCTCGAAACTCCACCTTTCGTTAAACAGCCGATCGCGCTAGCCAATTGCGCCACGGAGACAGTCCGTGCTCCACTCTCACCACCATTCAGAAACATATCTTCAAAGCTATCAGCCCAAAGAAAAAAAGCGCCGCACCACCACCGGGTCGGGCTCCGAACCTCCAACCTTTCGGTTAACAGACGATCGCGCTAAGCCGATCGCGCCACGGAGACAGTCGTGCTCCACTCTCACCACCATCAGAACATATCTTCAAAGCTATCAGCGCAAAAAAAGCAACACACACTACCGGGTGGGCTCGAAACTCCAACCTTTCGGTTAACAGCCGACGCTGCTAGCCAATTGCGCCACGGAGACAGTCCTGCTCCAACTCTCACCACCATCAGAACATATCTTCAAGCTATCAGCGCAAAGGAAAAAAAAGCGCGGCACCACCACCGGTGGGCTCGAACCTCCAACCTTTCGGTTAACAGCCGATCGCGTAGCCAATTGCGCCACGGAGACAGTCCTGCTTCCACTCTCACCACCATCAAGACATATCTTCAAGCTATCAGCCCAAAGAAAAAAAAGCACACATCACTCCCGGAGGGCTCGAAACTCAACTTTCAGTTAACAGCCGATCGCGCTAGCCATTGCGCACGGAGACAGTCGTGCTCCACTCTCACCACCATCAGAACATATCTTCAAAGCTATCAGCCTAGCTAAGAAAAAAAGCGCCGCACCACACCGGGTCGGCGCGACTCCAACCTTCGGTTAACGACGATCAGCGCTAGCCAATTGCGGCCACGGAGACAGTCCTGCTACGATTCTCACACAGCCACCGATCAGAACATATCTTCAAAGCTATCAAGCGCAAAGAAAAAAGGCAACACAGACCACTACCGGGATGGGCTCGAACCTCCAACTTTCGGTGTAAAAGCCGAGCGCGCTAGCCAAATGCGGCCACGGAGACAGTGCCGCTCCACTTCCTCACCACCATTCAAAAACATACGTCGAAAGCTATCATTGCCAAAGAAAAAAAGCTACAACACCACTCCGGGAGGGCTCGAACCTCCAACCTTTCAGGTTAACAGCCGATCAAGGCCTAGCCATTGCCGCCCACGAGGAGCAGTCGTGCCTCCAGCTCTCACCACAATCATAACAGATCTTCAAAGCTATCAGCAGCCAAAGGAAAGAAAGCAAGCACACACCACCTTACCGGGTGGGCTCGAAACTCAAACCTTCGGTTAACAGCCGATCGCGCTAGCCAATTGCGCCACGGAGACAGTCGTGCTCCACTCTCCCAACCATCAGAACATATCTTCAAAGCTATCAGCGCAAAGAAAAAAGCAACACACCACTACCGGGTGGGCTCGAACCTCGAACCTTTCGGTTAACAGCCGATCGCGCTAGCCAATTGCGCCCCGGAGACAGTCCTGCTCCATTCTCACCACCATCAGAACATATCTTCAAAGCTATCAGCGCAAAGAAAAAAAAAACGACACACCGTCCCCGGGTGGGCTCAAACCTCCAACCTTTCGGTTATCAGCCAATCGCGCTAGCCAATTGCGCCACGGAGACAGTCGTGCTCCACTCTCGCCACCATCAGAACATATCTTCAAAGCTATCAGCCTAAAGAAAAAAAAGCGCCGCACCACCACCGGGTGGGCTCGAACTTCCAACCTTTCGGTTAACGACCGAACGTGCTACCCAATTGCGCCACGAAGACAGTCCTGCTTCACTCTCACCACCATCAGAACATATCTTCAAAGCTATCAGCGCAAAGAAAAAAGCAACACACCTCTCCCGGGGAGGGGCTCAAAACTCCAACCTTTCGGTTAACAGCAATCGCGCTAGCCAATTGTGCCACGGAGACAGTCGTGCTCCGCTCTCACCACCGTCAGAACAATTCTTCAGAGCTAACAGCCCAAAGAAAAAGAAGCACTGCACAACCATCGGTTGGGCTCGAAACTCCAACCTTTCGGTCAACAGCCGATCGCGCTAGCCAATAGCGCCACGGAGGCAGTCGTGCTCCACTTCACCACCATGAGAACATATCTTCAAAGCTATCAGCGCAAACAAAAAAGTACACACCACTCCCGGGGGGGCTCAAAACTCCAACCTTTCGGTTAACAGACGATCGCGCTAGCCGATCGCGCCGCGGAGACAGTCGTGCTCCACTCTCACCACTATCAGAACCTATATTCAAAGCTATCACCGCAAAGTAAAAAGCAACACACCACTCCCGGGAGGGCTCGAAACTCCAACCTTTCGGTCAACAGCCGATCGCGCTAGCCAATAGCGCCACGGAGGCAGTCGTGCTCCACTTCACCACCATCAGAACATATCTTCAAAGCTATCAGCCAAAGAAAAAAAGCAACACACCACTCCCGGGAGGCTCGAACCTCAACCTTTCGGTTAACAGCCGATCGCGCTAGCCAATTTCGCCACTGAAGACAGTCCTGCTCCACTCTCACCACCATCAGAACATATCTTCAAAGCTATCAGCCCATAGAAAAAAAAGCGCCGCACCACCACCGGGTGGGCTCGAACCTCCAACCGTTTCGGTTAACGACCGAACGCGCTACCCAATTGCGCCACGAAGACAGTCCTGCTCACTCTCACCACCATCAGAACATATCTTCAAAGCTATCAGCGCAAAGAAAAAAAACGAACACACCTCCCCGGGTGGCTCAAACCTCCAACCTTTCGGTTATCAGCCGATCGCGCTAGCCAATTGCGCCACGGAGACAGTCGTGCTCCACTCTCACCACCATCAGAACATATCTTCAAAGCTATCAGCCAAAGAAAAAAAAGCGACACACCACTCCGGGGTGGGCTCGAAACTCCAACCTTTCGGTTTACAGACGATCGCGCTAGCCGATCTGCGCCACGGAGACAGTCGTGCTCCACTCTCACCACCACAGAACATATCTTCAAAGCTATCAGCCCAAAGAAAAAAAAGCTCCGCACCACCACGGGGTGGGCTCGAAACTCCAACCTTTTGGTTACCAGACGATCGCGCTAGCCGATCGCGCCACGGAGACAGTCGTGCTCCACTCTCACCACCATCAGAAATATCTTCAAAGCTATCAGCCCAAAGAAAAAAAAGCGCCACACCACCACGGGGTGGGCTCGAAACTCCAACCTCTCGGTTAACAGACGATCGCGCTAGCCGATCGCGCCACGGAGACAGTCGTGCTCCACTCTCACCACCATCAGAACATATCTTCAAAGCTATCAGGCCAAAAAAAAGCAACACATCACTCCCGGGAGGGATCAAACCTCCAACCTTTCGGTTAACAGCCGATCGCGCTAGCCAATTGCGCCATGGAGACAGTCATGCTCCACTCTCACCACAATCAGAACATATCTTCAAAGCTATCAGAGCAAAGAAAAAAGCAACACACCACCACCGGGTGGGCTCGAACCTCCAACCTTTCGGTTAACAGCCGATCGCGCTAGCCAATTGCGCCATGGAGACAGTCATGCTCCACTCTCACCACAATCAGAACATATCTTCAAAGCTATCAGCGGAAAGAAAAAAGCAACACACCACTACCGGGTGGACTCGAACCTCCAACCTTTCGGTTAACGGCCGATCGCGCTAGCCAATCGCGCCCCGGAGACAGTCCTGCTCCATTCTCACCACCATCAGAACATATCTTCAAAGCTATCAGCCCAAAGAAAAAAAACCAACACACCACTCCCGGGAGGGCTCGAACCTCCAACCTTTCAGGTTAACAGCCGATCGCGCTAGCCATTTGCGCCACGGAGACAGTCGTGCTCCACTCTCACCACCATCAGGAACATATCTTCAAAGCTATCAGCCCAAAGAAAAAAAAGCGCCGCACCACCACCGGGTGGGCTCGAAACTCCAACCTTTCGGTTAAACAGACGATCGCGCTAGCCGATCGCGCCACGGAGGACAGTCGTGCTCCACTCTCACCACCATCAGAACATATCTTCAAGCTATCAGCGCAAAGAAAAAAAAGGCACACACCACTCCGGGTGGCTCGAAACTCCAACCTTTCGGTTAACAGCCGATCGCGCTAGCCAATTGCGCCAACGGAGACAGTCCTGCTCCCTCTCACCACCATCAGAACATATCTTCAAAGCTATCAGCCCATAGAAAAAAAAGCCCCGCACCACCACCGGGTGGGCTCGACCTCCAACCTTTCGGTTAACAGCCGATCGCGCTAGCCAATTGCGCCACGGAGACAGGCGGCTCCACTCTCACCACCATTCAGAACATATCTTCAAAGCTATCAGCCCAAAGAAAAAAAAGCGCCGCACCACCACCGGGAGGGCTCGAAACCTCCAACCTTTCGGTTAACAGCCGATCGCGCTAGCCAATTGCGCCACGGAGACAGTCCTGCTCCACTCTCACCACCATCAGAACATATCTTCAAAGCTATCAGCCCATAGAAAAAAAAGCGCCGCACCACCACCGGGTGGGCTCGAAACTCCAACCTTTCGGTTAACAGACCGATCGCGCTAGCCCAATTGCGCCACGGAGACAGTCCTGCTCACTCTCACCACCATCAGAACATATCTTCAAAGCTATCAGCGCAAAGAAAAAAAACGACACCACGTCCCCGGGTGGGCTCTAACCTCCAACCTTTCGGTTAACAGCCGATCGCGCTAGCCAATTGCGCCACGGAGACAGTCGTGCTCCACTCTCACCACCATCAGAACATATCTTCAAGCTATCAGCCCAAAGAAAAAAAGCGCCACACCACCACGGGTGGGCTCGAACTCCAACCTTTCGGTTAACAGACGATCGCGCTAGCCGATTCGCGCCACGGAGACAGTCGTGCTCCACTCTCACCACCATCAGAACATATCTTCAAAGCTATCAGCGCAAAGAAAAAAGCAGCAGCACCACCACCGGGTGGGCTCGAACCTCCAACCTTCGGTTAACAGCCGATCGCGCTAGCCAATTGCGCCACGGAGACAGTCTGCTCCACTCTCACCACCATCAGAACATATCTTCAAAGCTATCAGCGCAAAGAAAAAAGCCACACACCACTACCGGGGGGCTCGAAACTCCAACCTTCGGTTAACAGACCGATCGCGCTAGCCAATTGCGCCACGGAGACAGTCCTGCTCCACTCTCACCACCATCAGAACATATCTTCAAAGCTATCAGCCCAAAGAAAAAAAACGCACACACCACTCCCCGGGGGGCTCGAAACCTCCACCTTTCGGTATACAGCCGATCGCGCTAGCCAATTTGCGCCACGGAGACAGTCGTGCTCCACTCTCACCACCATCAGAACATATCTTCAAAGCTATCAGCCCAAAGAAAAAAAGCGCCACACCACCACCGGGTGGGCTCGAACCTCCAACCTTTCGGTTAACAGCCGATCGCGCTAGCCAATTGCGCCACGGAGACAGTCCTGCTCCACTCTCACCACCATCAGAACATATCTTCAAAGCTATCAGCCCAAAGAAAAAAAAGCGCCGCACCACCACCGGTTGGGCTCGAACCTCCAACCTTTCGGTTAACAGCCGATCGCGCTAGCCAATTGCGCCACGGAGACAGTCCTGCTTCACTCTCACCACCATCAGAACATATCTTCAAAGCTATCAGCCCAAAGAAAAAAAAGCAAACACAACCACTCCCGGGAGGGCTCGAACCTCCAACGTTTCGGTTAACAGCCGATCGCGCTAGCCAATTCGCGCCACGGAGACAGTCGTGCTCCACTCTCACCACCATCAGAACATATCTTCAAAGCTATCAGCCCAAAGAAAAAAGCACACACCACTACCGGTGGGCTCGAACCTCCAACCTTTCGGTTACAGCCGATCGCGCTAGCCATTGCGCCACGGAGACAGTCGTGCTCCAATCTCACCACCAAAGATATATATCTTCAAAGCTATCAGCGGGCAAAGTAAAAAGCAACTCACCACTCCCGGAGGGCTCGAACCTTCACCCTTTCGGTTAACAGCCGATCGCGCTAGCCAATTTCGCCACGGAGACAGTCCTGCTCCACTCTCACCACCATCATCAGAACATATCTTCAAGCTATCAGCCTAAAGAAAAAAAGCGCCGCACCACCACCGGTGGGCTCGAACCTTCAACCTTCCTTATCGGTTAACGGCCGAACGCGCTACCCAATTTCGCCACGAAGACAGTCCCTGCCTCCACTCTCACCACCTTTAGAAACCTATCTTCAAAGCTATCATCCCAAAGAAAAAAGCGCCGCACCACCACCGGGTGGCTCGAAACCCAACCTTTCGGTTAACAGACGATCGCGCTATCCGATCACGCCACGGAGACAGTCCTCCTCCACTCTCACCACCATCAGAACATATCGTCAAAGCTATCATCCCTTAGAAAAAAAAGCACCGCATCACCACTGGGTGGGCTTGAACCTCCAACCTTTCGGTTAACGGCCGAACGCGCTTGCCAATTGCGCCACGGAGACAGTCCTGCTTCACTCTCACCACCATCAGAACATATCTTCAAAGCCATCAACGCAAAGGAGAGAAAAAGCGACACACCGTCCTCGGGTGGGCTCGAAACTCCAACCTTTCTATTAACAGACGATCGCGCTAGCCAATTGCGCCACGGAGACAGTCCTGCTCCACTCTCACCACCATCAGATTATATCTTCAAAGCTATCAGCCCAAAGAAGTAAAAGCGCCGCACCACCACGGGGTGGGCTCGAAACTCCAACCTTTCGTTTAACAGCCGATCGCGCTAGCCAATTGCGCCACGGAGACAGTCCTCCTCCACTCTCACCACCACCAGAACATATCGTCAAAGCTATCATCCCATAGAAAAAAAGCGTCGCATCACCACTGGGTGGGCTTGAACCTCCAACCTTTCGGTTAACGGCCGATCGCGCTAGCCAATTGCGCACGGAGACAGAGCCTCCACCACTCTCACCACCATCAGAACAGTATCTTCCAAGCTATTCAGGCAAGAAAAAAAAGCGCGCACCACCCACCGGTGGACTCGAACCTCAAACCTTTCCGGGTTTAACAGCTGATCGCGCTAGCCAATTGTGCGCCACGAAGACGTTGCTCCACTCGCACCACCAATCAGAACATATCTTCAAAGCTATCGCCCAAAAAAAAAAAAAGCGCCGCACCACCACCTGGTGGGGCTGCGAACCTCCAATTTTTTCGGATAACATCCGATCGCGCCTAGCCATTGCGCCACGGAGACAGTTCGTGCTCCACTCTCACCACCATCATAACCATACTTCAAAGCTATTAGCGCAAAGAAAAAAAAAGCGCCGCACCACACCGGGAGATGCTCGAACCTTCCCAACCTTTCGGTTAACAGCCGATCGCGCAGCCAATTGCGCCACGGAGCAGTCCTGCCTCCACTCTCACCACATTCAGAACATATCTTCAAAGCTATCAGCGCAAAGAAAAAAGCAACACACTACTTCCGGGTGGGCTCAAAACTCCAACCTTTCGGTTAACAGCCGATCGTGCTAGCCAAATGCGCCACGGAGACAGTCCTGCTCCACTCTCACCACCATCAGAACATATCTTCAAAGCTATCATCCCAAAGAAAAAAAAGCGCTGCACCACCACCGGGTGGGCTCGAACCTCCAACCTTTCGGTTAACAGCTGATCGCGCTAGCCAATTGCGCCCCGGAGACAGTCCTGCTCCATTCTCACCACCATCAGAACATATCTTCAAAGCTATCAGCCCAAAGAAAAAAAAGCAACACACCACTCCCGGGAGGGCTCGAACCTCCAACCTTTCAGTTAACAGCCGATCGCGCTAGCCATTTGCGCCACGGAGACAGTCGTGCTCCACTCTCACCACCATCAGAACATATCTTCAAAGCTATCAGCCTAAAGAAAAAAAAGCGCCGCACCACCACCGGGTGGGCTCGAACCTCCAACCTTTCGGTTAACGACCGAACGCGCTACCCGATTTCGCCACGAAGACAGTCCTTCTCCACTCTCACCACCTTTAGAAGATATCTTCAAAGCTATCACCCCAAAGAAAAAAAAGCGTGGCACCACCATCGGGTGGGCTCGAACCTCCAACCTTTCGGTTAACAGACGATCGCGCTAGCCGATCGCGCCACGGAGACAGTCGTGCTCCACTCTCACCACCATCAGAACATATCTTCAAAGCTATCAGCGCAAAGAAAAAAGCAACACACCACTCCCGGGGGGCTCAAAACTCCAACCTTTCGGTTAACAGCCGATCGCGCTAGCCAATTGCGCAACGGAGACAGTCCTGCACCACTCTCACCACCATCAGAACATATCTTCAAAGCTATCAGCCCCAAAAAAAAGCGCCGAACCACCACCGGGTGGGCTCGAAACTCCAACCTTTCGATTAACAGCAATCGCGCTAGCCAATTGTGCCACGGAGACAGTCGTGCTCCGCTCTCACCACCGTCAGAACAATTCTTCAGAGCTATCAGCCCAAAGAAAAAGAAGCGCCGCACAACCACCGGTTGGGCTCGAAACTCCAACCTTTCGGTCAACAGCCGATCGCGCTAGCCAATTGCGCCACGGAGGCAGTCGTGCTCCACTCTCACCACCATCAGAACATATCTTCAAAGCTATCAGCGCAAAGAAAAAAAAACGACACACCCATCCCCGGTGGGCTCAAACCTCTAACCTTTCGGTTATCAGCCGATCGCGCTAGCCAATTGCGCCACGCAGACAGTCGTGCTCCACTCTCACCACCATCAGAACATATCTTCAAAGCTATCAGCCCAAAGAAAAAAAAGCGCCGCACCACCACGGGGTGGGCTCGAAACTCCAACCTTTCGGTTAACAGACGATCGCGCTAGCCGATCGCGCCACGGAGACAGTCGTGCTCCACCCTCACCACCATCAGAACATATCTTCAAAGCTATCAGCGCAAAGAAAAAAGCAACACACCACTCCCGGGAAGGCTCAAAACTCCAACCTTTCGGTTAACAGCCGATCGCGCTAGCCAATTGCGCAACGGAGACAGTCCTGCTCCACTCTCACCACCATCAGAACATATCTTCAAAGCTTTCAGCCCCAAAAAAAGCGCCGAACCACCACCGGGTGGGCTCGAAACTCCAACCTTTCGATTAACAGCCGATCGCGCTAGAAAATTGCGCCACGGAGACAGTCCTGTTCCACTCTCACCACCATTAGAACATATCTTCAAAGCTATCAGGCCATTAAAAAAAGCGCCGCACCACCACCGGGTGGGCTTGAACCTCCAACGTTTCGGGTAACATCCGATCGCGCTAGCCAATTGGGCCACGGAGACCGTCGTGCTCCACTCTCACCACCATCAGAACATATCTTCAAAGCTATCAGCGCAAAGAAAAAAGCAACACACCACTACCGGGTGGGCTCGAACCTCCAGCCTTTCGGTTAACAGACGACCGCGCTAGCCGATCGCGCCACGGAGACAGTCGTGCTCCCCTCTCATCACCATCAGAACATATCTTCAAAGCTATCAGCGCAAAAAAAGCAACACACCACTCCCGGGGGGGGGCTCAAAACTCCAACCCTTCGGTTAACAGCCGATCGCGCTAGCCACTTGCGCAACGGAGACAGTCCTGCTCCACTCTCACCACCATCAGAACATATCTTCAAAGCTATCAGCGCAAAGAAAAAAGCAACACACCACTACCGGGGTGGCTCGAACCTCCAACCTTTCGGTTAACAGACGACCGCGCTAGCCGATCGCGCCACGAAGACAGTCCTGCTCCACTCTCTCCACCTTTAGAACATATCTTCAAAGCTATCATCCCAAAGAAAAAAAAGCGCCGCACCACCACCGGGTGGGCTCGAACCTCCAACCTTTCGGTTAACAGACGATCGCGCTAGCCGATCGCGCCACGGAGACAGTCATGCTCCACTCTCACCACCATCAGAACATATCTTCAAAGCCATCAACGCAAAGAAGAGAAAAAGCGACACACCGTCCTCGGGTGGGCTCGAAACTCCAACCTTTCTATTAACAGCCGATCGCGCTAGCCAATTGCGCCACGGAGACAGTCCTGCTCCACTCTCACCACCATCAGAACATATCTTCAAAGCTATCACCCCAAAGAAAAAAAAAGCGCTGCACCACCACCGGGTGGGCTCGAACCTCCAACCTTTCGGTTAACAGCCGATCGCGCTAGCCAATTGCGCCCCGGAGACAGTCCTGCTCCATTCTCACCACCATCAGAACATATCTTCAAAGCTATCAGCCCAAAGAAAAAAAGCAACACACCACTCCCGGGAGGGCTCGAACCTCCAACCTTTCAGTTAACAGCCGCTCGCGCTAGCCATTTGCGCCACGGAGACAGTCGTGCTCCACTCTCACCACCATCAGAACATATCTTCAAAGTTATCAGCCTGAAGAAATAAAAGCGCCGCACCACCACCGGGTGGGCTCGAACCTCCAACCTTTCGGTCAACGACCGAATGCGCTACCCGATTTTGCCACAAAGACAGTCCTTCTCCACTCTCACCACCACCAGAACATATCTTCAAAGCTATCATCCCATAGAAAAAAAACCGCCGCATCACCACCGGGTGGTCTTGAACCTCCAACCTTTTGGTTAACGGCTGAACGCGCTTGCCAATTGCGCCACGGAACAGTCCTGCTTCACTCTCACCACCATCAGAACATATCTTCAAAGCTATCAGGCCAAAAAAAAGCAACACATCACTCTAGGGAGGGCTCGAACCTCCAACCTTTCGATTAACAGCCGATCGCGCTAGCCACTTGCGCCATGCAGACAGTCATGTTCAACTCTCACCACCATCAGAACATATCTTCAAAGCTATCAGCGCAAAGAAAAAGCAACACACCACCACCGGGTGGGCTCGAACCTCCAACCTTTCGGTTAACAGCCGCTCGCGCTAGCCATTTGCGCCACGGAGACAGTCGTGCTCCACTCTCACCACCATCAGAACATATCTTCAAAGCTATCAGCCTAAAGAAAAAAAAGCGCCGCCCCACCACCGGGTGGGCTCGAACCTCCAACCTTTCGGCTAACGACCGAACGCGCTACCCGATTTCGCCACGAAGACAGTCCTTCTCCACTCTCACCACGTTTAGAAGATATCTTCAAAGCTATTATCCCAAAGAAAAAAAGCGCCGCACCACCACCGGGTGGGCTCGAACCTCCAACCTTTCGGTTAACAGACGATGGCGCTAGCCGATCGCGCCACGGAGACAGTCGTGCTCCCCTCTCATCACCATCAGAACATATCTTCAAAGCTATCAGCGCAAAAAAAGCAACACACCACTCCCGGGGGGGCTCAAAACTCCAACCTTTCGGTTAACAGCCGATCGCGCTAGCCAATTGCGCAACGGAGACAGTCCTGCTCCACTCTCACCACCATCAGAACATATCTTCAAAGCTATCAGCGCAAAGAAAAAAGCAACCCACCACTCCCGGGGGTCTCAAAACTCCAACCTTTCGGTTAACAGCCGATCGCGCTAGCCAATTGCGCAACCGAGACAGTCCTGCACCACTCTCACCACCATCAGAACATATCTTCAAAGCTATCAGCCCCCCAAAAAAAGCGCCGAACCACCACCGGGTGGGCTCGAAACTCCAACCTTTCGATTAACAGCAATCGCGCTAGCCAATTGTGCCACGGAGACAGTCGTGCTCCGCTCTCACCGCCGTCAGAACAATTCTTCAGAGCTATCAGCCCAAAGAAAAAGAAGCGCCGCACAACCACCGGTTGGGCTCGAAACTCCAACCTTTCGGTCAACAGCCGATCGCGCTAGCCAATTGCGCCACGGAGGCAGTCGTGCTCCACTCTCACCACCATCAGAACATAACTTCAAAGCTATCAGCGCAAAGAAAAAAAACGACACACCGTCCCCGGGTGGGCTCTAACCTCAACCTTTCGGTTATCAGCCGATCGCGCTAGCCAATTGCGCCACGCAGACAGTCGTGCTCCACTCTCACCACCATCAGAACATATCTTCAAAGCTATCAGCCCAAAGAAAAAAAAAAGCGCCGCACCACCACGGGGTGGGCTCGAAACTCCAACCTTTCGGTTAACAGACGATCGCGCTAGCCGATCGCGCCACGGAGACAGTCGTGCTCCACTCTCACCACCATCAGAACATATCTTCAAAGCTATCAGCGCAAAGAAAAAAGCAACACACCACTCCCGGGGGGGCTCAAAACTCCAACCTTTCGGTTAACAGCCGATCGCGCTAGCCAATTGCGCAACGGAGACAGTCCTGCTCCACTCTCACCACCATCAGAACATATCTTCAAAGCTATCAGCCCCAAAAAAAGCGCCGAACCACCACCGGGTGGGCTCGAAACTCCAACCTTTCGATTAACAGCCGATCGCGCTAGAAAATTGCGCCACGGAGACAGTCCTGTTCCACTCTCACCACCATTAGAACATATCTTCAAAGCTATCAGGCCATAAAAAAAAAGCGCCGCACCACCACCGGGTGGGCTTGAACCTCCAACGTTTCGGGTAACAGCCGATCGCGCTAGCCAATTGGGCCACGGAGACAGTCGTGCTCCACTCTCACCACCATCAGAACATAACTTCAAAGCTATCAGCGCAAAGAAAAAAGCAACACACCACTACCGGGTGGGCTCGAACCTCCAACCTTTCGGTTAACAGACGACCGCGCTAGCCGATCGCGCCACGGAGACATTCGTGCTCCACTCTCACCACCAGCAGAACATATCTTCAAAGCTATCAGCGCAAAGAAAAAAGCCACTAACCACTACCGGGAGGTCTCGAACCTCCAACCTTTCGGTTAACAGCCGATCGCGCTAGCCAATATCGCCAAGGCGACAGTCTTGCTCCACTCTCACCACCATCATCAGAACATATCTTCAAAGCTATCAGCCTAAAGAAAAAAAAGCGCCGCACCACCGCCGGGTGGGCTCGAACCTTCAATCTTTCGGTTAACGGCCGAACGCGCTACCCATATTCGCCACGAAGACAGCCCTGCTCCACTCTCACCACATTTAGAACATATCTTCAAAGCTAACAACCCAAAGAAAAAAAATCGCCGAACCACCACCGGGTGGGCTCAAACCTCCAACCTTTCGGTTAACAGACGATCGCGCTAGCCGATCGCGCCACGGAGACAGTCGTGCTCCACTCTCACCAGCATCAGAACATATCTTCAAAGCCATCAACGCAAAGAAGAGAAAAAGCGACACACCGTCCTCGGGTGGGCTCGAAACTCCCACCTTTCTATTAACAGCCGATCGCGCTAGCCAATTGCGCCACGGAGACAGCCTTGCTCCACTCTCACCACCATCAGAACATATCTTCAAAGCTATCATCCCAAAGAAAAAAAAGCGCCGCACCACCACCGGTTGGGCTCGAACCTCCAACCTTTCGGTTAACGACCGAATGCGCTACCCGATTTCGCCACGAAGACAGTCCTTCTCCACTCTCACCACCACCAGAACATATCTTCAAAGCTATCATCCCATAGAAAAAAAACCGCCGCATCACCACCGGGTGGGCTTAAACCTCCAACCTTTCGGTTAACGGCCGAACGCGCTTGCCAATTGCACCACGGAGACAGTCCTGCTTCACTCTCACCACCATCAGAACATATCTTTAAAGCTATCAGGCCAAAAAAAAGCAACACATCACTCTAGGGAGGGCTCGAACCTTCAACCTTTCGGTTAACAGCCGATCGCGCTAGCCACTTGCGCCATGGAGACAGTCATGTTCAACTCTCACCATTATCAGAACATATCTTCAAAGCTATCAGCCCAAAGAAAAAAAAGCAACACACCACTCCCGGGAGGGCTCGAACCTCCAACCTTTCGGTTAACGACCGAACGCGCTACCCGATTTCGCCACGAAGACAGTCCTTCTCCACTCTCACCACCTTTAGAAGATATCTTCAAAGCTATCATCCCAAAGAAAAAAAAGCGCGGCACCACCATCGGGTGGGCTCGAACCTCCAACCTTTCGGTTAACAGACGATCGCGCTAGCCGATAGCGCCACGGAGACAGTCGTGCTCCACTCTCACCACCATCAGAACATATCTTCAAGCTATCAGCGCAAAGAAAAAAGCAAACACATCCACTCCCGGGGGGGCTTCAAACTCCAACCTTTCGGTTAACAGCCGATGGCGCTAGCCAATTGCGCAACTGAGACAGTCCCTGCCCACTCTCACCACCAACAGAACATATCTTCAAAGCTATCAGCCCCAAAAAAAAAAAAAAGCGCCGAACCACCACCGTGTGGGCTCGAAACTCCAACCTTTCGATTAACAGCATCGCGCTAGCCAATTGTGCCACGGAGACAGTCGTGCTCCGCTCTCAACCGCCGTCAGAACAATTCTTCGAGACTATCAGCCCAAAGAAAAAGAAGCGCCGCACACCACCGTTGGGCTCGAAACTCCAACCTTTCGGTCACAGCCGATCGCGCTAGCCAATTGCGCCACGGAGGCAGTCGTGCTCCACCCTCACCACCATCAGAACATATCTTCAAAGCTATCAGCGCAAAGAAAAAAGCAACACACCACTCCCGGGGGGGCTCAAAACTCCAACCTTTCGGTTAACAGCCGATCGCGCTAGCCCATTGCGCAACGGAGAAAGTCCTTCTCCACTCTCACCACCATCAGAACATATCTTCAAAGCTATCAGCCCCAACAAAAAAAAGCGCCCAACCACCACCGGGTGGGCTCGAAACTCCAACCTTTCGATTAACAGCCGATCGCGCTAGAAAATTGCGCCACGGAGACAGTCCTGTTCCACTCTCACCACCAGCAGAACATATCTTCAAAGCTATCAGCGCAAAAAAGAAAGCAACTCACCACTACCGGGAGGGCTCGAACCTCCAACCTTTCGGTTAACAGCCGATCGCGCTAGCCAATATCGCCACGGAGACAGTCCTGCTCCACTCTCACCACCATCATCAGAACATATCTTCAAAGCTATCAGCCTAAAGAAAAAAAGCGCTGCACCACCGCCGGGTGGGCTCGAACCTTCAACCTTTCGATTAACGGCCGAACGCGCTACCCATATTCGCCACGAAGACAGTCCTGCTCCACTCTCACCACCTTTAGAACATATCTTCAAAGCTATCATCCCAAAGGAAAAAAAGCGCCGCACCACCACCCGGTGGGCTCGAACCTCCAACCTTTCGGTTAACAGACGATCGCGCTAGCCGATCGCGCCACGGAGACAGTCATGCTCCACTCTCACCACCATCAGAACATATCTTCAAAGCCATCAACGCAAAGAAGAGAAAAAGCGACACACCGCCCTCGGGGGGCTCGAACTCCAACCTTTCTATTAACAGCCGATCGCGCTAGCCAATTGCGCCACGGAGAGAGTCCTGCTCCACTCTCACCACCATCAGAACATATCTTCAAAGCTATCATCCCAAAGAAAAAAAAGCGCTGCACCACCACCGGGTGGGCTCGAACCTCCAACCTTTTCATTAAATCAGTGGAGAAACCACTAGTAATGTCTCTTATGCTTTCATTGGGTTAATTGTCTGTCGGTTTAACTAGAAATTATTGTGATATAACACTAGGAAGGGGTAACCGAACAGTTAACAAACAGCAACTCGTCACCTCAGAGAACGCTACCCTTGCATTAGCGTGCGATGCTCTACCAAGTGATTTCAGATGGCAGCCATTCTCTCGTGCAGCTTAATTATCCTTTTCGTGTGTGTGTGTGTGTGCGTGTGTGCGTGTGCGTGTGTGTGCGTGTGCGTGTGCGTGTGCGTGTGCGTGTGCGTGTGCGTGTGCGTGTGCGTGTGCGTGTGCGTGTGCGTGTGCGTGTGCG
>NW_023609789.1:0-17137 GCF_013339725.1 Rhipicephalus microplus
TAGTAGCCGTCGGTGTCATGAGGAACCAAGTACGGCCAGCAGGCAAAGGGCATCTGCAGACTGGAAGCTGCCAATGACAGCAATGAAGGGCTGGCCAGGCGTGCACGTCCATTGATAAAGTGTAAAAACTGGCCATGACCGGCTGTTGTCAAGGCTCTAGTGCCGTGCAAAATGATGGCCAGACGAACTCAGAAACCTGTAGTTAGGCGATATTGGCCTACAACTTTATCCAAAGCAAGGCACCGGTGAAATCTTTGCTTTTTCTGGGGGCCGGAGGGAAGCTTGACGTTTACGGGCTCTCGCTGCCACATAGAACTCTCAAGTTGTTACCGAAGAACAGTCTAGGCGCGCTTCTAAAGTGACACAATCCACAACAGAATGTAGCATCTCGCAGTTTTGGTTGATCACATCACAGCGCTAGGACTATGGTTATCACAAAAAGGAGAAGTGACGACTTAACAAACAAAAGTGCCAAGCTGGCCCACCACAACTTCGCAGGGCAAAACAGTTATCAACGCTGTCTTTCAATTTTCGGTCACACGAGCACATCTTGTTCACAAGTCTTGGAACGTCAACACAGCACCACTGTTCACAACGAACATCGTTTCACTTCCGAACAGTACATTGCTCTCAAGTAAATAGAAGCGTACGGGCTAACTAGTGGCGAAGCAAGAACCGAGCGCGTAGTTCATTCGTTTCCGTACGTACTTGGGGTCACTCAAGTAACGTGTCAAAACGCTGTCAATCCGAAATGTCGCACAGCACCCAACTGAGAGACTAGAAAGTCAAGTGAACGAACTGTTACCGGCACACAAACACACATTGCAGGCTTCTCGAGTGCTAGTTGCCCCGCCGCGGTGGTCTAGTGGCTAAGGTACTCGGCTGCTGACCCACAGGGCGTGGGTTCGAATCCCGGCTGCGGCGGCTGCATTTCCGATGGAGGCGGAAATGTTGTAGGCCCGTGTGCTCAGATTTGGGTGCACGTTAAAGAACCCCAGGTGGTCTAAATTTCCGGAGCCCTCCACTACGGCGTCTCTCATAATCATATAGTGGTTTTGGGACGTTAAACCCCACATATCAATCAATCAATCAATCAAATCGAGTGCTAGTTGCCGTCGATACATCGACGCCGATCCCCGCTTGATAACCACACCGACGCACAGGCTTCGCTGCGCTTCACCGTACACCAATGCACTGCCACAGCTTTCCGCACTGCTTACACGCACCGAAAGAGCTGCTGTAATCACAACACATCCGGTCAAACGCTGAAGTAACTCGGGCGAGAAGCGTTTGCTGAAAGTCGCACCGACCGATATGCTGTTTACGACGCCATGTTGTTTTCGACAACTGCGCAGCACATAAGAGAGCTCTTGGAAAGTACTTGAACTATTTTCACGGCGTGAAAAAGTTTTCTCTTATGTGCGAGGGGGTGATATGACGAACAGGACAGGCGCGCCAGATGAAAGAAGTGTTTTGGCAACGTCACGGAGTGAGCTGATGTAGAGGGTATTGCTTCACAACCAATCACAAGCTGTGTCTGTCGGCCAAGCCGTCGGCTGCTCGTGTTTGTCGTCTGCTTCGATCAGAGCATGCGACAGGGGATTCGCCTTCGCAACGCTATTATTCTCAGGTCAAGTAGTCGCTGCGTCGCACAAAATACATGTCAGTGGCTCGCTCTACCTTTGAATGATGTTCGTGCGCCAAGTTAAATGGCTGGTAATTGACGTAGGGATGAATTCAGCCAAGGTTTGCTCCAGAATCGTGAGGGTTTGCGTATTTTCGGTGTCATACAAAGTTACTAGGGTCGTTTCATTCCGACTGCTTGCCATATTATCACGGTTAATATCGGTGTCTGAACAGTGAAAGTGAAGATGCATGATTTGTTTGTAGTTCCATGCGTAATCACGCGCACCCCTAATACGCTTTGGTTTACAAAGTACGCTTTGTTCCAGATCGTCCCAAGTGTATCGACAGCGGTATTTCAGAGATCGCAACCATTGGACAGTTAGAGCCATTTAAAGTACACTAGAGCACAAACTTTATGAACCACTCATTGAAAACTTCCTCTCATTTTTATTTCCAATAGCGTGCAAAGAATGTGCTCCCATTAACCTCTTTGGTGGTAATTTCCACCAATGAGGCAAGGATCTCGAGTCGCACTTTTAATTGGATGAGATGGGGCGCAACACAACAACATAACAAATAAGGTTGATCCTATGCCATGCCGCGTTCGAATGCACCGACCATTCACGTATCACATTGGTTTTCATCCAACCACAAATCTTTACATGCGTAGTTTTATGCCATTGACGCCCAATGGAATTCTTCGATTACTGCGACTTCGAACTTATTGGACGACGGTGGTTGTCAACACCATCCTCTGCGTACAAGGGAAACAACACGCGAAGCCCAAAGCGCCGAAAGAAATAAAAACGCACCAGCAGTCATCAGGCAGCCCTTAATGGGCGTGAATTAACTCAAAACCAGCGAGGGCACCAAAGTATACCGCCGCGGCAGCAGGTTCTAAGTAGCCACAATGTTCCTACGAGTGGTCCGGACCACTCTTAGGATTTTCTCTCAGCCATGCTGTTTTTACGCACAATTTCGCTTCGTGAATCCACTTGCGAGCACTTTTCGGTGACGTAAGCAAATATAGCAACTGCATCACCATCGCTGACATGTTCCCGGGCAGTCACAGCGCACTTTATTTGCAGCGGCCGATGTGAAAACGATGGCCTCTTACGACGTTTTTTCGTTTCGTGAATCGACTTACGCAACAAATTTCTCTTGCGCAAAAATGTTTTCGTAAGTGAGTTTTGTGAATCCGGCCCCTGATGTACAAAATATGAGCTGCCCGACAGCAAGCGTGAAACTGGCTCAAAGACTATGTTTAGAAAAAGTGTTGAATCATTTCAAGTACTTTGTACCCCAGTGTAGCAGAGCAGCACCCTCCCGATCTTGGGTTTATAGAAAAACCCATTGTCACAGACGTCAATAACGTTTGAAGAGGTTATTTTTTGTTAGACATACATTAACGATAATTTTTAGGACACATGAAAACTCTGGGACGCGACTTGTTAGCAATTTTCTGTTTAGAAAATGCTTACGGTGTAGAAGACGAGGTACTCTACTAAGGGAAAGCATAAAGCCTCAACGAATGATGTCGACCACGTCGTGGGCACGCGAAAGCGCCAACCTGTAAGCTGACTTGTGTTTAGAAAATGTTTAACGATCTTGAGTACTTAGTACTCAACTATAGCACAGTACTGAGCCGTCCCACAAAAAGTTTGAACTAAAAGGTATGATTTGGCGCGAACAATTACACTTACACACTCAAGCTAAAGCTGAGGGCGTGGCATGTACATACATACATGACTTACCGACATCAGTGTTCAAGTTAATGACCAGCTTCGTTATAACATATACAGATAAAATAATGATTCTTGCCAAAATGCGCGATGCTAACAATCATGCAAGGTAAAGCCAACATACTTTTATTTCGATAAGATCCCACCACTTACTTACATTACTGTTTACCCAAATTATAGTTCATAGACATTTCGTGTTTCTTCGAAAACGCTCCACAATAAAGTTTGCCTTGCCCGAACACAGTAAACTAGAGCCACTGTTACCAAAGTCAGTGCTCAAACAGGTGTAAACTACGTATTTTAAGGGGGTCCTAACTCAAATCCTATGGCAGAGCCCGAGTGCGGTCTGGCGTGGCCATGCAGCTACAAATGATCCGAAGTGGGAGACTGTCCTGCTCAGGAAATATCCCGAAGAACAGCTCTGGGCAATTCGACATAGCAAGAACGCCGCCAGGACCTCAGGGCAAGCGGCTGACGCCTAAGTGTGGCACCCACACCGCCAAGTACTCTGAATTCTTACAATAAAGCTTTATCGTCCTTCTCCTTCTCTGAAAGTTCATGAGGGGTAGGTAGATATGTACTAAGCTTCATTGAAGTCCTGAGGAAATTATAACACAACTTTCAATAAATGAAACAAAAAATAAAGTCGAGTACTCGATTCGCTTTTGTTAAAACGTTACACGCGCTGACTGGACCTCAATGAAATGACCGTATTAGGCATGAGGGCTCAAATGCCGCGGGCATGTAATGCCCACTGTGCATCGGACGAGCTCGTGTTTGCAGATTGGTTATTTATCTTTCGCCAGATTTCGTTGTACTACTAAGGATTATACAGGTGTTTCCATCCCATTGCCATCAACTTAGCAGGCCAAGATATATGACATTAAGAATTTTTCAAGCAAATTTTATGCTTCAAAACGTCTCATGAGTGTAACACGTGCAGAGACGGATTGAAAGAGCCCACAAAGCGGAAATGTTAGACCATTGAGATATCATGCCCTGGCGATACCTTCCGTTGTAGGACTACTGTCAAGAAGCTTGGTCCACCGCTGCTGTCAACTATGTGCCTCTGCGAGGAACTTCCAACTTTACGTAACGCAGGTTGTGCCTCCTGCTACATTATTATTAAGTTCAAGTGTACTGCTTCGGTTTACTGATGGGGCATGGTCAAATCATAAGGGTGAGAAAAGTCGCAAAGAGAACTGGCCGAGAAGGCATTGCCACAGAAATTAACGCTTTCCATAGGATTCAAATACGCCTAAGTGAGGAGGGTCAGATAAAAAAACCAAAACTCGAGAGAATTTTTCGTGAAATATTCGTAGTTTTGTATATGTTTTTTTGTTATTTTATTTATGATACCCTGAGGGCCAAAGACATTACAAAGGGGACTGGTCTGAGAGCAAGGAAAAAAAAAACACAAAGACGTTAAGATACAACATACAATAACATCAATAACACAATGTAATTAAAAAACATTAGAAGAACTCCTGATTATACAATGTTATCTAGAACATTTCGACACTGTTGAACGTCATTAATGGATGCACTGTCAAAAAGAAGGCGATTCCAGTCGCGACTTGTCCGGAGCGAGAAGGAATGAAAATAATGCATTGTTTTGCACATATCGATTCCAACTTTGCGCGCATGGTCAACACGACTTGATTGATAGTGTGGCCTAGGTATAAGCTCACCTCGCAGCACGGGTGGTGATACAGCTTATGAAAAATAGTTAGTCGCGAAATTTGACGCCTAGTGGAGAGAGATGGGAGGGCTTAATCAGATTTCATTCTAGTTCCCCCGTTTCGATGGTAATTGCCTAGCACAAATCTAACAGAAATATTTTGAGCAAGTTCTAGTGCAGGTATAAGTTTTCCGTGACATGGGTCCCATATTGAGCATGAATATTCCATTTTGAAATGAAGTAATGTTTTGTAGAGCGATAATTTGAGTGATGAGGGAGCTGGAAAAAAATTGCGGCGTGAGTAACCCAACATGCGGTTAGCTTGGTTAACAATATGCTCAATATGAAAGTTCCAGGTTAAGTTCATTATAATGTCAATTGAATGCCAAGGTATTTGTAGGAAGCAACTGATTCTAATTGGATATTGTTAAGGGAATATTGTGATGGGTTGCTGTTAGTACGAGAAACACGCATTGTCTTGCACTTGTTAGTGCTGAGTTCCATTAGCTGAGTTTTCGACCAATTAACAACAGAATTCAAATCAGACTGCAAAATGGTAGCGTCGTTATCAGAGGTTATTTCACGTAAAAATAACACAGTCATCAGCAAACGAAAGGACATAAGATTTCAACAAAGAAGGCAAGTCATTAATATAAATAAGAAACAAGAGGGGCCCAAGGACGAATCCCTGCGGCACATCTGAAAAAACAGGTATAAATGGAGAGCAAGACTGATTAGCGACGACAAACTGCGAACAGTCAGTCAAAAATATTCAATCCAAGTCAACAAACTTCTGTCAATGTTTGATTGATTTAGTTTGTGAAACAGCAGCCCATGTGAAACCTTGTCGAATGCATTTGAAAAATCTAAAAATGTGCAGTCAGCATGCGAATACCTATCTAAAATTTTATGTAATTTGTGAGTAAAGTAATTAGTTGGGTTTCACAGGAGTACGACTTGCGAAAACCGTGTTGGGCTTCTGCTAAAAACGAGTTGGATTCTAGATAATTGACGAAATTACTGTAGATGACATGTTTTAGTATTTTGCAGCAGTTACTGGTTAGAGAAATTGGGCGATAATTACGTGGAATATTTGGAATATGTTGAAGTATTGTGAAAATTTATTTATGGTTTATTTGACACTTGAATTAAAGATTGATTGCTTCTGTATTATTTGAAAAAGCTGTTCAGAACCAGCAATATTTGTACGGGGAATTATTGGTTCTGTTATTGACACGTGACTAGGTTCGGAGAAAAAAAAACACTTATAGTTAAAATATATTTTGAATTAATGGCCAAGCAATTGTTAAGTTTCATAAAAGCCTTTTTTTTCTTGAAAAATAATATATAGGAGCGACGCGCAATGAGTTTGAGACCATCTGTATAAAAAAAAAAAACCTCTATGTTAGTGCCCTCTGGACGCGCTATTTTCACTCAGTGCAGCCTATGCTGTGCATTGAATGACGTGCTCGTATAATTCGTCTACGATGACACCCCCCTTGCCCCCCTCCGCGTCTTGGCGTTCCGCTCTTGCATGCGTTTTCTTAAGTGTTGAGGAAAAAAATGTAATTTTTGCTTAGTAACAAGTTGTGGGGCACATTTCATGGTTAGCACCTTCAGCACAGTGTCCGGCAGGCACCGCGACGAAGCGAATAACGTTTATATCTAGCGCTTGCCTCGGTACCTTCGGAAATGACGGGCTGTGCAAGAATGCAACAGTGACCAACGGAGGCCTGTAGACCCATGTGTTCTATAGAAAAAATAAGGACAGTGGCTTGGAGTAGTGTACTCGCTAGACTTTCATGCACGATTATTCCTGCAGCCTTGTGTTCTTCTTGAAAACGCATTGTCAACTATTAGTCACGTTAGCGGGGAGTATATATATCGCCGGTCACTAAGTCATCATATTTCGTGCTACAATTCGCTTGCCTGAACACGTTATACGTAACTCTAATTTATCTGAGTGGTATGGGGGGGGGGGATTGCGTATGGCACCGCAGACATTTTTGCTTATGTTCACAGTTGCTGCTCATTGTGTGCAGTGTATTATTGTTCGGTAATTGTGATTAATAAATGAACCTGAATTGCCGTAGTTTGGCATGTCTATAAGAATCCTTTTTTCTTGTCAAAACTGAAGAACACAAAAAATGCGACACCAAATGACCTGGGTGCGTGCGAAGTGGTAAGCAGTGCTGTAAATGTCAGACGTGCGCTGCTGCGTGTATATAATACATCGGCTGAAGATTCCATGAAAACTGAATAAAAGTTCCAAGAGTAAGTTTTATAGTAAAGCATTTCGAATTGAACGGTAGTACACTTAAACATCACTGTCTGGTCAGTGGCCAACAATAGTTAATAGATATTTTTCTCAATCGCAGTGTTCTCATTTCTCAACCTTACAGCAGGTCACCTGGCCACCGGTTTATTTTTAAGCTCACCATACTTTAGGTGGCGCGTACTTGAAGCGCATTCGTGGTGTGCTGGCCTGCTGGCCTTAGCCCATGTCCTAAGCGATAAAAATCAGTATGAAATAAAATTTCGTGCTAATGCGAACAAAATTACGTCACTCACTCACCAAATACTGTGTTTAAGCGGCTCTGCAACACTTTTTTTAATGGTAAAAAAACGCTGCCGATCAATAGTAAGGGCTCCCGGAAACACGCGAGTCAAATATTAGAGCAGCACGCGGCCTGGAATTCACAATAAATTATCAAAGTCAATTGAAAATTACTTTTTTTCCTCTCGACAAATGACGAAAGACGCTCATAAATCACTTTACCGCAGCCGTGGCCTAGTGGTTAGGTCGTCCGCTTCGGTTGCGGGAGGTGGCTGGTTCGAAACCCACCGCCAGGCACCCACCGGATTAAAACTGGGCACAAACATCCCCCGGCCAGACGCCCGGCTTTCTTCAGGGGGATAGCTTGGGGGAAGCTTCGCTAACTCCGCTGTGTCTGTTTCGAAACGGCGCAGCCTTTGTTGTGAGGCAAAGGTGGTTGCCGCGGTAAGCAGGCTCAAACATTACAAGTGCAGACGCAAACGCGCGCAGCGAGCACACGTAGCGCGCTTCATCACTCACTCGACCCTCACACGGGTCCACAGCTCGCGGCGCCTGTCTACCTGTGTAGACAGCGCCAGCGTACACTGACATGATCGGTGTGCGCGCATCTGCCCTCACCGGCGGACTCCGCATATCAGCCATTGGCTGGTTTAAACATGGCGCACTCGGTCGTTACGGAGATCGCCACGGGAGGCCGTGACTTGTCCATGCATGTGCGCACGATAGCACTTAAAAAAACAGCGTGTTCAAATAAAGTGAAAAAAAATAAACTGCTGAAGGTCACAAGGCGCGCGTGACGTTTTTTTTTTTTTTTTTGCTTTTGCCATTCGTTCCTCCAGCGCTTTCGTCAGGACGAGAGAAGAGAGAATGAAATTCCATCAAGGGTCAACTCTTTGTAACTCCACTCGCACTATACAGATTCTTCAAATTTTCGCGGCGTTAAATTTTTGAGGCAATGAAGTCTTACAGTGAATTCATTCCATGGTTACTTGAAAAAGTGTTTCAGGGGTTCTTCCAACTCGCTTCATTTTTTTCTTCCTCCGAAAGGGTTTTCTCTTCACACAGATGGTGGTAAGCCCCACGAAGAGTTAAAGTTCTAACGACTCTGAAGAGCAGACTCGCCACCATTTTTTAGACGTATTGGCTTTTATACAAGCTTCGCTCTTAGTCACATTTACCTTTTGCAGTCTGCTATCCGGGTTGTATTTAGTTCGGCACATTTCTCGGTCAGCGAGATATCGCTCACTTTAGCGTGGTTGGATTTTTTGTACCTTCCGGCGTGTATTTTTTTTTTTTGCTTATTTGTTGTTTACCAGCGTGACAATTCAGAGCCAGACTAGCGTACAGCTTGTGTGGATATCCACTCCATTGATGGCAGATTACCTTCGCTGGTGCACGGCTGGCGTGCCCTCGCCCTTCGTGAACGCGAATGCTGCAAGCAAAGGAACACGCCGCTGTAATGTTGCCTAAGTGATATTTTTAACGCTGCTGTTTCACTGCTCTGGTTTTCCATCATTGGGCAACATGAGTTTTTCAACTATTGTGCCCGTGAACAGATCTATCACATTCACTTCATATTAAATGTTCTTGTTGTACACTAAAAGCTCGCTATTCGGCTGATAATACAACGTTGCCCTTCCAATCTGCCTTGCAGTCTTCCTTTTTTCTCGTGCGCAATATAGTAGGAATAAAACTGCGTATATAAGAAGAGGATGTGAGAGGTCAGCACAAAATAAATGCGAATTTCTTGCCATGCAGTGTAAACGCGCAAAGTCGCTATCACTACCTCTTGTGACGTCTTGTTTTTATTTTTATTTTAGTTTTGACGTAATCCTCGCGATACGCAGACGACGACGATGGCAGCGAGCCATCGACTACTTCACGCATTGGCTTCCATTCAACTAACACCACAAATTCATACATATCTTATCCGGGCCCTCACTCGAATACAGGCGCCGAATGTCGCTTAAGAACAAATGTGCTTGGAACACGTGTTCGACGATTTAGTGTACTAGACACTCCACTATGAAAGCATAAAGACGACGCGTGGGCCTACTAAGGACGACGCAGCTAGAAAGCATTGTGAATGTGTTTAGAAAAAGTGGATGACGATTTAGAGTACTAAGTACTCTACTATGGGAGAACACATGGCCGTCCGCCCCGCCGCGGTGGTCTAGTGGCTAAGGTACTCAGCTACTGACCCGCAGGTCGCGGGATCGAATCCCGGCTGTGCCGGCTGCATTTCCGATGGAGGCGGAAATGTTCTAGACCCGTGTGCTCAGATTTGGGTGCGCGTTAAAGAACCCCAGATGGTTGAAATTTCCGGAGCCCTCCACTACGGCGTCTCTCATAATCATATTGTCACGTAATACAAGAGGGGGAACACACACAATGATTTATTGAGGGCGAACTTGTGCCCAGAAAAGTAGCTATGTCACAAAGAAGAGTCCGCCTACGTGTCCCTTTCTGAACAACTCCTCCGTCAGTCTTCCCGGCTCGTGCTCCTCCACCCAAGGCATGAGCTGCCCTGCCCAAGATGCGTGAGCAGGCGCGAAGCACAGTAGACGCCCACATAGCGTCTCGTTGGTTGCGAGGCACTGCAGACGCCCACATAGCGTCTCATTTGTTGCGAGGCACTGTAGACGCTCACATAGCATCCCGTTGGTTCTCTTTGTAAAATAATTAGTAGGAGCAATATCTGCGGCAATATGGTGGTTTTGGGACGTTAAACCCCACATATCAATAAACACATGGCTGTCCCGTGAGCCTCACATTTGTATGGAGAAAGTTTATTTACACTATTTACAGAGAACAAAAGTTTCATAACAATTCAGTTATACAGGCACATACACTTTGGCTCATCTGTGTACCAAAACAAACATGGCAACGATGCAATGAAGACCTCATTAGATTGTTGGCATGCATGTGCACAAGAACTCAATGTGATATTATGGTACAGAGTTACAACAATACAATAGTTGCAATGAAACACAAATGGTTACGAACGAAATTATAAGGACTCAACAGTTTCAGTTTCAGTTTCAGTTTATTTCGGACATAGTTACATGACAATAAATATGCCCACGAGGGAAGACAAAAGGAGACTCGTATGTCTCATGACCAGGCCTTCACCCCGGACTTACACGTCGGAGAGCCTGTAGGAAAATCAGAGAAAATAAGTACAATGCTCATTGCACAACTTTTATATAAACAAAAAACGAACAGTAAAAACACGTTAGGACAAAAATTATACAAAGTTTGCATTGTTCAGGTTCAAGAGGCGCTGCTTATCACCAGGTTGGTCCGAAAATGAGTTGTACTCTTTCATGTTCAACAGTGATGTAAGGGCATGACATATATGCGGCAGAAATCCATGTTCGCCAAAGGAGACAAGCTCCTCAGAGAGGAAGGCGAGGATCTCTCGTCTCATTCGCCTCATATCGGCCACACAGCACTTCGGCGGCAAATCGCAGCCATCACCTCGCATCGGTTTCTCCAAAGGGTGAACAGCTCCGCAACTATTGAAAGAACTGAGAAACGCCTGTGCAAAAATGGGCCGTTGTACACGAATGTTCGTATTTTCGCTGACCACATGTTCTCGTATGCTGTTCCATGGGTTTTCGGAAGAGCAAACAATATTGCAACGCCACTGTGGATAGCAAAAGCAAAGAGTGTGACATTCTAAAAAAAAGATATGTCATTGAACTCACACGTATAGCGTTCGAGTAAAACAAAACGACAACATGAACTCCACGCTATTGCTAAGGACCACAAGACATGAGAAAGAGTTATAGTGCAGTGGCAGAGAGAGAAAGAGAAAAATCACGGAATATTTACGGAGTGACTAATGATGAGTGGGGAGAAATGACGTCTGCCTTTCTGCCTGCCTGCCTGTCTGTCTGTCCATCCAGCGACGAGCACGAGCCGCCGCGGCAAGTAAAATACTGCCGGTTACGCCTGACGCAGGTCAAGTTTAGACTAAAAGGAGCTTCGTTCCTAAAAAATACTTCATTTATTTATCTGGTGGACCACTATCTAAGCCCCGCGAGAGGAGTATCATCGTGATGCGGTCACATATCACCACGCCGTCACGTCCTCTTCTCAGTGAGCAGCCATCGCTTTTCTCACCTTCTTTTGGCACTCGCACCTGCCCCTGTTAGAATACTGAAGTAGAATGCTGTACCACCATGCGGACTGCAGCATGAGTTCATTTTCATTTTGGGGACAAAGCTCCTTAAGATCAAGGCATGTCCGTTGGCTCTGGCGTGTGCCGTAGCAGCCGCCAACGATGATGGTGATGACAATGAAGGGGAAGCGCGTTCCAGACCACAAATCCTCTTTCCGCCATAGTGGCACAGCACACGCGAGGTATCCACTTAGCGTCATGACGATGACACTCGTGACGACGAAGATCATTATGATAATTCACATGGACGACAAATGTTTTGTGCAGCAGATGATATAACTTAAATGCAAGGTCAACAGTGGTATCAGCGTCTGTACAAAGCAGCAAGAGCTGGCCGGGTGTACGGGCAGCGTCGCAGCAACAACCAGGCAGTCTTAGCTCGTGTCTCGTGCCAACGTGTCGATGTCGCTTAAGTAGTGGGCATTCCTCTTCACTGCACGATATCCCTTATACGATGCATTTTGTATAACTGTAAGCAACCATCAACTACCAGAGGAACGGGCACAGATCTCGTCTCTGCCTTCCTGAGGCTATAGGTGATAATTTCGATACCACAAAGCCGTAATAATAAAAAAAATCGCAACTCAACACAACACACCAGTTATGACCAATAAACATATCCCATATACCTGTAGACCGCTTGGTATTCATTCACATGCGTCAGTACGCAATTTCACCGGTTGGTTAGGTAACACATGACAACGCCACTGCTTCGCGCACTCGTCATGACTCACTGGGCAGATATGCCGACGTTTGTTTTCCTTTCTCTTGTGCTATAACTGCGAAGAACAACGATCACGTGGCGTACATCACCACAAAACTGGCTGTTGTCAGCTTACAACAGCTTACGCCACAATGACGTAATCATATAATAAGGCTAAGCTTAGGCTTTTTTAGTCTATAAAAATCCGTCGGCAAGTTTATGCCATTGGTTACTATGATTGGTGATAGTAACCAACGTGCAACTAGATACATTAGCTGGCACTGCTTGAATGAGGTCAGCATGTACACGCCGAAGGTGGACGATGTTGGGGTGAATTTCTGACCTATATCGTTACACTTGAGCTTTACAACTCTTTAAAAGTATGCCTAATCATGCACCCTATGCCCTGCCACGGTGGTCGAGTGGCTAAGGTAACCGGCGGATGACCCGCAGGTCACGGGATCAAATCCCGGCTGTGGCACTTGCGTTTCCGATGGAGGCGGAAGTATTGTAGGCCCGTGTACTCAGAATTGGGTACACGTTACTGAACCCCAGGTGGTGGAAATTTCCGGAGCCCATCACTACGGCGTCTTTCATATTCATATGTTTGTTTTGGGACGTTAAACCCTATAAATCAACCAATTGTAGCTCCTATGGTCACAAACACGTTCACGCATTCCTCGGAGCTCCACTCTTCGGCAGCATGTCATGCACCCACTTACGTATGGGGCTCATATTTTTGCCTCGATGAACTTGCATGAACATGAGCGCATGAACTCAGAAATTCCTATGCAAGCTCTTGCTCACTTTTTTTTCCAGCTTATATATAAAGCAGACAGCGCCTAACGAAGTTTGACGGAGGCAGTCACAAAAAGATAGTCAGCGGGGTTTTTAGGTATTTGCCGCAATTGATAACATTTGAAGCGCATTATAAAAGACATTTATGTTTCAATTTTTCATACCAAAGTTGTACCTCTGAAAGAACTCAGCGATGTGTGACGTCAAAGCAGTTAGTTTCATAACATTGTGTGAGCCCACCTTCGAGGATAGTAGTTGCATTCCCCAATCGGAGCAGTCAACGCTGGGGAAATTATAAACAGTTCATTGCCCGCATTACAGGCGTCGCGGCAAATGTCAGCGGTAGAGAGGTCCACCTTTTGGTTGCAAGTTGTCGAGTAGCTTCTTACTACGCTTGCATTCACATAGACACTCGGTAGCTTTTACCATATCCTTCGTGCCGTCATGATCCGTTATTTGCATATAATATATATATATATATATATAATATATATATATATATATATATATATAATGAGTTCTAACAGACAATAATGCTAATGCCAAGGAAAGTATAGGAGAAGATATTAGAGTTGTAATGTAAATATGAAGAAAAGTGGGTGAAAAGATAATTTGCCGTGGGCAGAATCTCAGGGCAAGCGGCTGACGCCTAAGTGTGGCACCCACACCGCCAAGTACTCTGAATTCTTACAGTAAAGCTTTATTGTCTTTCTCCTTCTTTGAAAGTTCATGTTGGGTAGGTAGATATGTAATAAGCTTCATTGAAGTCCTGAGGAAATTATAACACAGTTTTTAATAAATGATACAAAAAATAAAGTCGAGTACTCGATTCGCTTTTGTTAAAACGTTATACCGCGCTGACTGGACCTCAATGAAATGACCGTATTAGGCATGAGGGCTAAAATGTCGCGGGCATGTAATGCCCACTGTGCATCGGACGAGCTCGTGTTTGCAGATTAGTTATTTATCTTTCGCGAGATTTCGTTGTACTACTAAGGATTATACAGGTGTTTCCATCCCATTGCCATCAACTTAGCAGGCCAAGATATATGACATTAAGAATTTTTCAAGCAAATTTTATGCTTCAAAACGTTTCATGAGTGTAACACGTGCAGAGACGGATTGAAAGAGCCCACAAAGCGGATATGTTAGACCATTGAGATAACATGCCCTGGCGATACCCTCCGTTGTAGGACTACTGTCAAGAAGCCTGGTCCACCGCGGCTGTCAACTATGTGCCTGTGCGAGGAACTTCCAACTTTACGTAACGCATGTTGTGCGTACTGCTACATTATTAGTAAGTTCATGTGTATTGCTTCGGTTTACTGATGGGGCATGGTCAAATCATAAGGGTGAGAAAAGTCGCAAAGAGAACTGGCCGAGAAGGCATTGGCACAGAAATTAATGCTTTCCATAGGATTCAAATACGCCTAAGTGAGGAAGGTCAGATAAAAAAGCCAAAAACTCGAGAGAATTTTTCGTGAAATACTCGTAGTTTTGTATATGTTTTTTTTGTTATTTTATTTATGATACCCTGAGGGCCAAAGACATTACAAAGGGGACTGGTCTGAGAGCAAGGAACAAAAAAAAACACAAAGACGTTAAGATACAACATACAATAACATCAATAACACAATGTAATTAAAAAAAACATTAGAAGAACTCCTGATTATACAATGTTATCTAGAACATTTCGACACTGTTGAACGTCACTAATGGATGCACTGTCAAAAAGAAGGCGATTCCAGTCGCGACTTGTCCGGAGAAGACGGAATGAAAATAATGCATTGTTTTGCACATATCGATTCCAACTTTGCGCGCATGGTCAACACGACTTGATTGATAGTGTGGCCTAGGTGTAAGCTCGCCTCGCAGCACGGGTGGTGATACAGCTTATGAAAAATAGTTAGTCGCGAAATTTGACGCCTAGTGGAGAGAGATGGGAGGGCTTAATCAGATTTCATTCTAGTTCCCCCGTTTCGATGGTAATTGCCTAGCACAAATCTAACAGAAATATTTTGAGCAAGTTCTAGTGCAGGTATAAGTTTTCCGTGACATGGGTCCCATATTGAGCATGAATATTCCATTTTGAAATGAAGTAATGTTTTGTAGAGCGATAATTTCAGTGATGAGGGAGCTGGAAAAAAATTGCGGCGTGAGTAAACCAACATGCGGTTAGCTTGGTTAACAATATGCTCAATATGAAAGTTCCAGGTTAAGTTCATTATAATGTCAATTGAATGCCAAGGTATTTGTAGGAAGCAACTGATTCTAATTGGATATTGTTAAGGATATATTGTGATGGGTTGCTGTTAGTACGAGAAACACGCATTGTTTTGCACTTGTTAGTGCTGAGTTCCATTAGCTGAGTTTTCGACCAATTAACGACAGAATTCAAATCAGACTGCAAAATGGTAGCGTCGTTATCAGAGGTTATTTCACGTAAAAATAACACAGTCATCAGCAAACGAAAGGACATAAGATTTCAACAAAGAAGGCAAGTCATTAATATAAATAAGAAACAAGAGGGGCCCAAGGACGAATCCCTGCGGCACATCTGAAAAAACAGGTATAAATGGAGAGCAAGACTGATTAGCGACGACAAACTGCGAACGGTCAGTCAAAAATATTCAATCCAAGTCAACAAACTTCTGTCAATATTTGATTGATTTAGTTTGTGAAACAGCAGCCCACGTGAAACCTTGTCGAATCCATTTGAAAAATCTAAAAACGTGCAGTCAGCATGCGAATACCTATCTAAAATTTGATGTTTTTGTGAGTAAATTAATTTAGTTGGGTTTCCCAGGAGTAAGACTTGCGAAAACCATGTTGGGCTGCTGCGAAAAACGAGTTAGATTCTAGATAATTAACCAAATTACTGTAGATAACATGTTCTAGTATTTTGCAGCAGTTACTGGTTAGAGAAATGGGGTGATAATTACATGGAATATTTGGAATATGTTGAAGTAATGTGAAAATTTATTTATGGTTTATATGACACTTCAATTAAATATTGATTGCTTCTATATTATTCGAAAAAAGCTGTTCAGAACCAGCGATGTTTGTACGGGGAGTTATGGGTTCTGGTGTTTTCACGTGACTAGGTTTGGAGGAAAAAACACTTATCGTGAAAACATATTTTTAATTAATGGCCAAGCAATTGTTAAGTTTCATAAAAGCCTTTTTTTTCTTGAAAAATAATATATAGGAGCGACGCGCAATGAGTTTGAGACCATCTGTATAAAAAAAAAAAACCTCTATGTTAGTGCCCTCTGGACGCGCTATTTTCACTCAGTGCAGCCTATGCTGTGCATTGAATGACGTGCTCGTATAATTCGTCTACGATGACACCCCCCTTGCCCCCCTCCGCGTCTTGGCGTTCCGATCTTGCATGCGTTTTCTTAAGTGTTGAGGAAAAAAATGTAATTTTTGCTTAGTGCGAAGTTGTGGGGCACATTTCATGGTTAGCACCTTCAGCACAGTGTCCGGCAGGCACCGCGACGAAGCGAATAACGTTTATATCTAGCGCTTGCCTCGGTACCTTCAGAAATGACGGGCTGTGCAAGAATGCAACAGTGACCAACGGAGGCCTGTAGACCCATGTGTTCTATAGAAAAAATAAGGACAGTGGCTTGGAGTAGTGTACTCGCTAGACTTTCATGCACGATTATTCCTGCAGCCTTGTGTTCTTCTTGAAAACGCATTGTCAACTATTAGTCACGTTAGCGGGGAGTATATATATCGCCGGTCGCTAAGTCATCATATTTCGTGCTACAATTTGCTTGCGCCTGAACACGTTATACGTAACTCTAATTTATCTGAGTGGTATGGGGGGGGGGGGGGG